>JAOPUG010000099.1:9335075-9348267 GCA_027564375.1 Micropterix facetella
ATTTAAAATTTACTAAAAACTCTGTGAAAGTACATGAAAAAATTATTGATAAATTTCCGAATGGCCAAAAGAATAACCTAAAAAAAATGTAATGATGTTGTTTCGGGAAATCTTGCACTTTTATTTTAAAAATTAAATATTTAGCAGGTTACGGGTGCGACAATGTGGTATTGACATTATCTGAGCTAACCGTCATTTAACCTACATTTAACACACTTTTGTATTTAATAATCGCTTTAATAACAATAATACAGTTTTAGGGTCGAAAATATAAAGCAAATCTTAAAGAATTCGGCATATTTTTATGCACTTTCGTAGATGTTCTGGGATATAGATATTTCTGCGAAATTTAAAATAAACTTTTTTCTCTGTATTATGATGGTCTAGACAATATTTATTTGATTTGTTCAAATTTTACATACAAAACATCTTTCTCGTTAGCTTGGAACAGATATTGGACTTTTGAGTCAGCATTAAAGCACATCACTTTGACGTCCCTTTCTTCTTCATCCACTTCGCTCAACGCCACTGCTGCATACATACCATTCCTTTTCTTTCTCTGTGATGGGAATTCAACAAGGAGGTAAGATCCTTCCTTAACGTCTTGTGCATTTAACTCAGTTGGGTCTTGGTCATATTCAAGTGCATCAACTTCAGAATCTGTCTTATTTAGAAGAAATACAAGTATGATATTTTGAGGTTACAACTTTAGAAGTTATGAAAACATATCTATATTTCTGGTTTCGGGTGTGACATGAACACAGCTCGAATTTGTATAATATGATAAAAACATAAATATGCACCTTTTTAAAGAAATACCAGGAATTATGTTGCAAATAAGTACAGTCATCTGTTTACTTTTGTTGCATTTTTCTTGTCACCTTCATTGATAACTAGAGAATTCTGCTAGATGTAATAAACATATTTGATATTTTGCAGGCGTGCGAGTTGCCAACTTACAAACACGATTTTTAGAGAAAAAACGAAAAACAAATACATGTTTCCTATGTATTTTAGAAAGTATGAATAATGCGGATTTTGAAACCGTTAAATAAACTGGAATATCATTAAATTTAATTTTTCATTCCGAGGCTCACTTTATATGGAATGGCAGCCTATGGTTTTAAATATAAAATAATTTTTATTATCATTCCTGTCAGAGGCAGGAAATATTGCCAATAGGCATATGCCTATTATCATCTCATATTAGGTCATATGAGATGATAAAGACTGCCTATTATCATCTCATATGAGGATGAGTGAGTTCATGCACCGGAATGAGTACCTTAAGTGTTAGTACAAAAAGGCTTCATGCATGGCGTCCCAGGCGCCTGCCTGTAGCACAATTCTCGCCTGGCTGATGCCATCAAGGATGTGAAAGTACGAACGCAAAATCAACGTATACTGGCTCGGCCTAAAGAACGCCTTTGAGTCAATCCGACACAGTCTCCTCCACTTAGTCCCGTCCTTGATGGACTTATAGTCGCCATCAAGTTGTACAGGTAGAACAGATAGTTGAGCGGTTAAGCGATGAAATAACTGCCAAATGAGCATTCGTGTCAGAAACAGCATTTGGGGTGGCATCGGGTCTAGTGTGTGAATATATTTTTAGGTCATCAGCATAGATATGGTAATTGCAAGTCAGCCGCTTAGCTATGAGATTAATAAAAAACAGAGAACAATAAATGAGATACAACTTGCCTTCAGGCACGCCTGCAGTAAGGTGAGCGTACTATGAGAATTTGTCAAATGATTTATTTCGCTGCCTGCTTCTCGGATAGCAGTTAAATAAACCAAGTAAAGGCATCCTGCGACAGATTGATTGACTACAGACGGTCAGGAAGTAAATCAAAGTCTACCGAATTAAAAGCGCTACTAAACTCTAGTAGGGTGAGAATCGACAATTTCCTGTAATTCATAGCACATCTAATACCGTCAGTGGCTTTGTTGACCGTGGTTGTGCTGTGACCCGGCCGAAATCAACATTGAACCAATCCAGCAAGCTATGCGAATTAAGAAAGTGGTTGATTTGTTCGTATGCCACGCATTCAAGAATTTTGGCGTAGATGAGTAGAATAGATTTATCAGCCTGAAATCTTTTGCAGACTTTTTAACGGATACTTTAGACAGGTGAATGGTGATCACCTCCTCCCACTGCGCACTGGCACATACCCGTTATTTAATAAATACTTGCTAATATGGAGTAACGCTGAAAGTATAGGCTCGACAATAGGAAGAATTAAATCTAAGCTAAGATTATCGCTGCCTGCCTTTAATTTTATCCCGAGTATTACATTCCTCAAAGTGCCTTGGGTGACAGTCACGAAAGAGAATGAGAATGGCGGCGTGTCAGGCTTTGGTTCATTGCGTAGATTGTTTATCGTTGAAGCTTTTGTATGAGGATCGAGGTAGATGGATGGTTGCACAAAATGAGCATTCAACGAGTCGAGATCGAACCCAGAGCTCGAACCAGAACCCAGAACAAACGAATCGAGAAGCTTCCAGATACTTTTAGCAGAGGAGTTTATCAAGGCCGTTACATCATCGGATATTTTGGTGTCAAATGCATCGATTCCTTGTCTTTTTGTAGGAGATCCATAGTTTATCGGTCGGTGCCATCCTGTACTTCGATTTTAGTCTATCTCTTTCAAGCATCATATTATGGATGTCATCTTTAGGCCAATGTGGATGTTTGACCCTGATTCTTCTGATAGATGCATGTTTATCATACTGTGTCATAATATGATGGGTAAATATATGGACTTAGAAATGTGCATCTGGCTGATCGTAAACATCTTGCCACCTTGTCTCATCAGCATCCATATCAAGAGAGCTTGGACAATCTGACAAATATTTTATTACAACTTTTTGATGACATCGGATAGATAGCTTGAGAACAATTTGCAGGCCGACATGGAAAATCCAAGGTGTAAAAGTTTTGCCAGCAAGAAGCGAATGGTTCAGAGAATCAAAAGCTTTGCTATAGTCCAAAAGTATGAATGTGGTTGCATTGCCTTTGTTCATATTGGTAAGATACATATCGACAACGTATGTCAGAGCAGTAGATGTGGTGTGCTCTACTGCTCTGACATATGTTGCTGGACTGAAACAGAGGGAGTATATTATTTTTAGTGACAAATGAAAGAATTTGAACCTTTTCCAGTTTTTTTTTGCAACATGTGTTTTTTAGCCTTCTTAATGGCCTCCTTTCCACCAGTGTTTTATTCACTCCCTGGTGTATTTACTCCCAGTGCTTTATTCAGTCCTCGTGTATCCCTGTAAGTGGTAAAATGGGCTCCAGTCCGATTGGCGACCGTGACAATCCCTGCCTTGATAAGTCTATCTGCATCTCATTGTCTCACTGCTTTCCTTCACCCTGTTTATTTTCACGTTGTAATGCCCTAAACGTCATTGTCCTGATTAATGTTTGTTTGTTTGTTTTGCTACTCCATATGTCATTTTCCTTTAATTGTATTTTTTTTTTATTTTTCCTTATTACTATACGTACTTTACCTAACGATTTGGTTTTAACTTCCTATCTTTTGCAAAGCATGGTACATACCTACCTCTTTTTCGCTTAATTTAACTGGGTTTAGGTCAAGTAGTGTCTCCATTTTGACCCACTTCTACATATAGAAATTTGGCATGCATGCTTAGTTCCAATGACAATACAATGTTCTATATACAGTTAAAACATTTAAAACAGGTTTTCGAGTACAGGAAACATTTATGAAAGAGCCTATTTTTCTAAAACTTGAGAACTACTCTGAACACATTATTTTAAAACATCTCACATTAATTTCCAGATAATTTAATAAAAAAATTTTTTTTTTGTGTGATTTACATACTGTTCACACAAATGTGCAAATTTTGAATAAAATAGTAATAAAACAGGTCAAGCGTGAGGATGACCTGCGCGCCGAGGGTTCCGTACCTTATTAAGAAAGGGTTTCTTCTTTAAATGTAATATTTTTTCTTAGAAAAGGAACTATAGCAGTTCATCATTAATATTTTATTTCTTAATAAGCAAATTGCGTATACATATAAATGCACACTATTTTCCATACATTTTGGAATTTTATTTTTTTAAAATCTGTTGAAAACGTTACAAAAATATCTTTTTTCCAAAATTTAAAAGTTTTAAAGGTATTTTCTATTAAGTAACCCACCTCTATTTAAAATTGTCTAAAATAGTTTTTTTCGAGTTCATTCCATGGACTCCACATTTTTCGAAACATTCAAAACAGTGGTTGATTCAGAATTCGATTCGACTTGTCTTCGTGTCATAAATAGCAGTGAACTTATTTCGTCTCGTTATATTTTATACTTTGTCTACGAGTGCTATGTAGGCATGCATGCAGTGCAGATGAGGAATGGCGGGCGCGATGGCGCCGCGGTAGGTTAGTGAAAGCTAGGGTGCCCATCGCTCTTTTTCACACTTATGAGACACGCCATTCTTTTACAGTCCAAGATCAAGAAAGTAGATTATAAATTATTACCACATTTAAACGAGACTTTATCCCCGTTTACAATGTCTTCATTAAGTACTTCACTGAGCTGTAGCAGTTATTATTTATTTTGTACCCACCCACTATTAGGTGATATTTCAAAGAAAAATCCACGAAACGTCATCCTTATCGACTTTCCTCGTACCCGGGGAACTCTCAAATGGCCCAAAAATGCCTCGCACGTTATCGTAGATAATGCGTCATTTTATAGAACAAAATATAAGTGGGGACAAATATGACTGTTGGCCTTTTCAGACGACGTGTTCGGTGAATTTTTCGTGATTTTATGCTATGCTGCATAGCGTACCAGACCTATACACGACTTTTATAAAGTCTGTGGTAAATCAGCACGATGATTGGGTCGGGTCTATCGATATGGCTACAGGTGCACATAAGCCAAGTTTTATGATATAAAATCTGATTCCGAAAAGTCTTTTGGCACATATGTACCCACCTTGATTATTCCATTAGCGTTTTGTAGAGACGTTCGTCGACAGTCGAAAACCAATTTTTCCAGATTTTTTTTCATATTTTTATAATCCAATGTTTGCATACTTTACATAAAAACAAGTAAATAGTAAATACGTAAATACAATTTTTAAAAATTGCCCTAAGTGTTGATGATATCTTAACAAAAAGTCTACCTGTTTTATTTAGATATCAAATTATAGAAGAAACTACGTCACTGTATCAGTCCGTCTTGTCAGCAGGCAGGTGCTTATTACTATTCTCATTTTAACCCTAAAATAGTGGGAGAAAAACTATTTTTATAATTTTTTATTATTAAATAAACGGATAAATACAATGTTTTGTTAATTTAATTAAATCACAAACAAATAAATATATACATTGTTAGATTGTAAACGATGGTCGTGTCGCTCCTAACTAGGAAGAGCTTGTTCTAAGTTGAACTCAATATAAACGATTATAAAAATGAACATTGTGACGTACGCCCCACTTTTCCCTAAGATATCTAACTAAAAACTGCCGATGTCTGTGTTCTCGGATGAAAACACACCGCATTTGCAAGGCGAAATTGACCCAAGTTTTATGATTTGAAATCTGATTCTGAACGGTCTTTGGCACATATGTACCCACCTTGATTATTCCAATAGCATTTTGGAGGGACATTCGTCGCCATTAGAAAACCAATATTTCTAGAAAATGTTGCATATTTTTATAATACAATGATTGCATACTTTACATAAAAACAAGTATATAGTAAAAAAAAAAACAAATTACCCTAAGGGTTCGTGATATCTTGGCGAAAACTGTGCACCAGGGAAACTGAACAACAAACAATCTACCTGTTTTATTCAGATATTAAAGTATCGAAGAAACTCCGTCACTGCAACAGTCCGTCTTGCCAGCAGGCAGGTACTTATTACTGTTTTCATTTTAACCCTAAAATAGCGGAAGATAAAACTATTTTCATCATTTAAAAAAAATAAAAAACAGGATAAATACAATGTTTTGTTTATTTAATTAGATCACAAACAAATAAATGTACACATTGTTAGATTGTAAAAAATGGTCGTGTCGCTCCTAACTAGGAAGAGCTTTTTCTAATGAGAACTCTAATATAGACGATTATAAAAATGAAGAATGTGACGTACTCCCCACTTTTCCCTAAGATATCTCACGAAAAACTGCCGGCTTCTGTTTTCGCGGATGAAAACACAACGCCTTTGCAAGGCGAAATTGACCACTGCCGGTGTGACGCTTTTACTTCTGGCCTGCAGTGGCTAATTAATATTGGGTCGCAATTTATGGTTGTGTGTTAATGATGTTGTTAGCAATAAGCTATACCATATATGGCACCCGGTCCGAGCCGGTTGATGATCTGGAGCGACCGTGCCCCTGAGCGATGATATTGATCATCTGAAATATTGTAATAATGAGTTTTTTTAAAATATTTTAATAAAAGATATACCACATATGATGTCACTGAAATACCATCTAGCCTTAAGAGTAATAAGTATTTTAAATTTGACCTAATCTTCTAATGCTGACTTAACTAAGAATGTGTCCATTAACACTATTCCTATCGACAATAATAATGGGATTAATTGTCCGAATTAAGCAGGTGGTATGCCATTTATTTAATTCTGTTACAAGAATTTCCGACCAAAATTTCAATCAATCTCGCCATTAGGGTTTCATTTCTACGTTTTGATTTTGAACTGTTTTTGCTTTTGCGTAAATGCGTCCTTGAATTGAATACAAAACAATAAACTACTCTAGTAGATTGACACTTGGATGCATCACAAAATGAAATGCTTAAAAAATATTTATTAAAAACATAGCTTTCATAATAATTTTCGTGGGTGTAATATTATTTTCAATTTAAGTACATGCATACAAATAATCAAAATATACTAATGTGATTTAATAGTTGAAAGAATAATAAAACTGAAGTAGAAATTTGTAATAGAATACAAAGATAAAAATAACATTTTTGCCAAATACAGCAATACAGCAATTCGTAATTTAAAAAATAATAAATCAATAAAATTCAAGTGTGTTTGTGTAGTCATTTTTTGTCCACAACCACCCACTCGTGGTTAGTGGCAGATAGCCCTTTGTCTCCCATCTATAATAAGAGACTTTGATATGGGTAGCTTGTGTGTGGGTGGCAAAAATATGAACACATTGTTTTCTTACGAAAAGACCGTGAATGCTTCATATTGTATGTTCTAGAATGTTCCAGAATATTCTAGAAGGTTGGAGACTGGGGCGAGAAAACAGTTTAAATGGGTGGAACAGGGGGAGGGGGGGGGCTAGTTTAAAATAAATTAGATGAGAATAAGAATGTTTACTATAATAAATGTCATAATTGTAATAAAATAAATCATAAGCATGGAAAATAAATTAACGATTTTTAACTCTCTTAAACCGTAAGTTAGGTTTTTACTAAATTATAAACAATGATTTTTTTTAATTGGTCTTCTTCGAGACTTGATTTGCGCAGGAATCTTGTTATATATAAAATCAATGTATATTTTTCGTTTGTTTTCAGATAAATGGTCGGGCAGTGTGTGAATAGTGTGTCGTGATACCTAAGTGTTGAGTGATGAGGCAGTGCGGGTGAGTGAGGGAAGGAGGGGGTTAAGGGAAGGAAGGGGTGAAGGTGCGGTGCGTGCGGGTCGCGCGGCGTGGGATGGTCGCCCGCGCGGCAGCCAGCAGCCGGTAGCCATGCCGGCGGGGTCGCCGCCCGCGCCACGCACAGCGACTCGCAGCCGCGGCCGCCACCGCCCGGTGGCGCCCGCGCCGCCCTCGGCGCCCAAGCCGCTCAAGCCGCTCAAGCCGCCCTCATGGCGCAGTACACGCACAGATCGCAGCCGATGCACAGGTCAGAACTCAATCTATACATTCCGATTCCCAGACAGAGTTCGAAAGTCTCGATTGCATAGAGTCGCTAATGACCTCTGCGAGGATAGTGTATGCGCCTGCCGTGGTTGGTTTCACTTTCCGATCGCACCTCGAAATGGGGTGGGTGGATCGCTCGCGCGCGCGTTGTAGCGACAACCGTTTTGTAGCGACGTTAGAGTCCTTGGATTCGTGCTGTTTTCCGTCTACTAGACTTATTGAAACGTCAACTGTCTACAAACCGTGCTTTTATGTCATGCTATCGAACACGTGCTCGATAGCATCAGCGCGGCACTGCCTTTCAAATAATCGCTCCGACACTCGAAGGGCTGAACATGCTATCGTATTCACATAGTACTGTACGATATAATCACGCAAGTTCACACTGTATAATGTCATCTTAAACTATTCCAACTGGATCTTTACTGATATTTACTTTCGAGATGTAATTATTATATCTAGGGATTATGGCTAGTGCCTTCTTAAACAAGGCATACTTATTTTAGGCACAGTGAGCTACGTATCTTAAATTGTCGTAGCAGACGATAATCAGCCATACGAGAAGGATTGTCAGCGATATGACGTGGCCGCGCGAGCAACCTGACACTGTTCTCCCTGCCATCGGGATTCATCTCTTGTATCCATGTCCCGGCGGATGTTGAGGGTAGCTTCTTCGCGGCACAGATAGTGTTCCTATATTGACCGCCTCACACGGTACCGTCTCGTAAAATGATAAATTTAAAGGCGAATGAAATGCAACCGATTGCTTATTGTTTTGCAACAATAACTGACAGCTAACTTAATATTAAGCAAATATGAAATAATAAAGAAGATGATGTGCTAAGATGAAGTTCCTCACGTTGCACATGCGGCATTAACAATGGCATCCTCTACCCACTGATTTCAACGCGATTCGGGTTGTCATAATTGATTATTAAATCAAAATAGAATTTCGATGACTCACTATCAATGTGTTTTCATGATTTTTTTAATATAATGTAATAATAATGCTAGATTCATAACGACCAATTTGTATACTTTTCTCATACGTTTAGAATATATGAAAGTTATAGGTACCTACTATTTATTTCCCAAAAAAAGTAGTATAGATTAGTTTTCGGCGAGCCGAATTTTATATTTTTGCGACGACTGGAAGTCGTTCATGTTTAGATTCTAAACTAAATTTGCCGTGGTTTTTTTTAATTGACCATTTTCTGCGTTGACAATGAAACACTTCTAAACGCCGAAAGAATTTCAGAAAAATATGGGAACTGAAATGCGTTATGAACCACCGTAATGATTTAACGATAAATAGTCGCTGATGGTGAAAGGACGAGGATCTAAGTAAGAGAGGGGTTATTTTAAGGCAGCATCATAATCATATATTTTATTCAAAACATAGATTGAAATGTACATTAAAATTCATCAATAAACCAAACTGTATGGCAAAACACGTCATTAGATTTTAACTAACAACAAAGACCGTATGAAATAATGAATTTGTTAGTTAATAATTAGTTTAGTTTAGATACAGTTTAGATTAAGCCATCAATGGTTAAAATGGCAAAATGGTCTAAACTCATCATCGCTCAACTGTTTACTAGAAAATATGAAGAACTACGTTTCTTCATAATTTGTTTACCAACCAATGGACAGCGACATTAATTGGTAAATTGCCAAAATCCAATCTAACGCATGCAAATTGCTTCGGATTTATCTAATTTTGATTTGGGCCGCTTTACATACAAAGATGGTATACACGTTTCTTTGCATGATGGTACTAACAACCGGAACACACTTGCATAAAATAATAGCAGAACGCAACGCAAATAAAACCCTTTCGCGAATGATAGACGCTTGGATATTTAATTATCTAATGTGTATTTAGAGTATTCTTAACTTTCTCCGAAATAAAATAACAATCACGCAAGTGGCGGATTTATCATATGAAAATAAAGGCGACTGCACTGTTTATTATCATATAGTACATATATATCAACGATGAAAATTATCCCAATTCTTCCGACAGTTACACGTCTCTTTTTTTGCGTGTAATAACGGCTATACTTATCCTATATTTTTCTTTTAAATTGCATGATATTTATTTGCCATTGTGCACAAGAATCTCAGCCCCACCTTCGTTACGGAGAAAAAATCTGAATATCCGAAGGTTGAACTTAAAAATTCGCCTATTCTCTGTAATCGGGGCCTAAAACAAAACAAAAAAAAATGTAAATCATTTTCAACTTACTTTTTATATGTAGAATAAGCAACTACACAAAAAACTCCTAATATCCCAAAACGCGTTTTTTTTTAAAGAATCCAAAAACATTTTTTTCTGTTTAGTTTTACGTATGTCGAGTTACCGCTTGTAAAGATTGTCATACTGTCACGAAGATTTTGTAAGTATTCGCATTACGATTTTTGACAGAGAGTAAAACGTTGCTTGTAATTCTCATCAAAAAGCCAGCCGTAACAATACCATCTGTTCGTAAAAAAAACGCAGGTTTGGCCGATCTTATTTGAATTTATCGCTTACGCAAATATCTTCCTGTCTGCATACTTTTTTGACTAACAAATTAAGCAGTTTTGGACGATTTTTTCGTTTCGAAGTGTTAATTATAATATATATATATATATATATAATATTTCATTTTATTTTTTTCGGCGACATTGTACCGTTTGTGTTACCGTGCGTGGTCACCCTGGTTGGCGGTGTCGGCGGCCCGGCAGTAAGAAAGAAGTTTTGGGATACGGGTCGTCTTCTGGCAGCGAATATATAATAATACTACTGCGTACTTTCCTGGCTATGTAGATAAGTATACCTACGTACTTACGCAGCTAGGTTACTTTGTTATATTGTATACATTATACCTTTATTCGTATATATGTATACTGTTATACATTTGGGGTCAGCAGATTTATATCTACAAAAATAGTCAGAAAAGGTGACTCAACTGATTGGAGAATATTTTATTTATGTATGGAGGATCACGGTACATAAACGATTCTTACTTTCGAAAAAATGGGGTTGTTTCTCAAGCGCTTCAGTTGTTATCCCCGGTTTTATTGCGTTGCAATGTTTGTTCAAATAATATGTCGTATTTTGGACTTATTTTCAATGGAAATATGCTTGGTAGTTGCTTACATGATTTTCGGCATATGCCTATGCCGATATATATAAGTAATATATTATTATACTGCAAAATCTTCAAAACACGTGAAGTTTATATAGAATGGGCGAATAAAATCTTTCAAATATAATTTTAGTATTTTGTGATACCTAGGTATACTTGATTTGATATAAATCATGTTTTAATAATAACAGAAAAAAATTGTATAAAAACGAAAATAAGAAATATTTTGTCATTTTTGTTTTTAAATAATCTTCCCAATTATTGCTGATCCAAGATTCCATGCAGACAATTACGTGAATTGCTGAGAAGGTTGATCCCCATTCGTGGTATCATGTCTATATTTTCGTAGTCTTTAGTCTTCCACGTCCAGGCCATTCAGCATTCTCGTTTCCATCATAGTGTGTCATGCAAAGAACCCGTCGATAGAAACAGTGTCAATATTTATAAAATTTAATATATTGTTAAAGTATATACAAAACTACTAGATATAACCCACCTTTTCTTCTCTACTGCAGATGGTTTTGTGGGAAGGTACGACTCTTTCCGCATTTGCCACTGCTGCTTCGAATTTACCTGTCGATATCTGGCGATTTTTTTATGCAAAATAAGGGTTGAAAATTGGACTTGTCTGCTATTTTAATGACTGGCTTAGCGACAGGCAATATCTGTCATACATGGGACCACTGAAAAATCTCGGAAAGTTGGTTGAATTCTCAAAGTTACTTTCGTAGTTTTTGGAACTATTTCCTTTATTTGTATATGTTTTCATTATGTTTTATGATTTTATTTGCGTTACGTAATACATGGACAGAACCCTACCCCTCTACAGTAATATCTAACTCGTAACAAAATCCCCCCCTCCCCCCGGATTATCCCTAATACACGAACAGCTTACTTAAGTACCAACCTTCTTTAATTTTTGTCCTCTTTTAGTCACTATGTCCATCCAGTTCCTATAATGCGTAGCTGGGATGACATTAGTACCTGTCTTACCAGATTTAAAAAAAAGGTTGCTAACTATTATTTTTTTGTCAATTTGAAATCGATGGAGTGAAATCTGTTTTGTCAGCTGTCATTCAAAAAAAATTGTTGTTCTTTTTTTTCAAATTAGATAAAATTGAACAAAGAGCTGTGATACAGTTTCTTCATATCGAGTGTTTGAAGGGAGCCGATATTTTTGAAGAGTTGAAAAATATTTTGGGCGAAGTACTCTCTCTTATGCCAAAGTCAATAACTGGGTGACTGTTTTTAATGCGACCGTACAAGCTGAACCCCCTACCCGGATCTCCAAAGTTCAATGATATGGTCTTGGCAGATCAACGATTGAAATTGTCTGAAATAGTTGACAGTTTAGGCACCTTTAAAGAACGGGTACATATATCACATCTTGAGTGAAGAATTGTACCTATATGAAGAAGTTATCCGCCCGGTGGGTGCCGCGTTCACTTACTCTCGATCAAAAAAGAATTCAAAATCAAAACTCTCTAATCAATATGAATCGTTGTGAGAGTAATGGAGCGGATATTTGTGGCGATTTGTAACAACATATGAAATATAGGTCTACTAATATACACCAGTATCCAAAATTCAAATAAAACATTGGACATAATCTGAATGTTCGGCTCCAAAGAAAGTTAACTATGTGAAATCGTTCGAGAAAGTCATGGCACCCGTCCTTTGGGATGCAGATGGAATTTTGATGATAGGTTGATTATCTTCCGAAAGGTCAAACGATTACTGATTAATACCACGCTTTGTCGCCCCATCCACCTTGTGGGCTGACCTAGCACCGGCAGACTTTCACGTGTTCCCCAAGTTCAAAACTTTTTTAAGTGAACAGAAATTTGAGACGAATAACGACATTACTTGCGGCTGCTGTAGAGGAGAATTTTACAGGCGTTGAGAAAAGTCATTTTATGGGGGGCATATTTATTTGGAGCGCAGGTGGCCTAAGCGCTTAAAAATTGAGACTGCCGAAATATAAAAATACTTTGTTGACGTTACATTGCGTATTTCCTTGTTATGCCAGGTACTTATCATCACTTCCTCTAGAATGCCTCAAAGTCTATAATAAAAAAGTGAAAGTTTATAATATAGGATGTTTTTTTAGAGGTTTGGTTTTTATATTGACAACATTTTTTCCAGCGACAGCCAATTCGACAGTTGACAGCTGACTAA
>JAOPUG010000099.1:9440672-9451649 GCA_027564375.1 Micropterix facetella
AATATAACAAAAATATCCCTTTTGAGAACATATATTACGTATCCTTTATTTACGACCATGATGTATTTAAATTTCGACGATTACCTACATTTTTTTGCATTTTTTGAACCGTCGAAGTGAATTAACTGATGACGTAAGTCAACTGAAAAAAAATCATCACTGATTGTACCTTTCTTAAAAGCAAATACCTATTTCAGATTTTTTAAGAAGTATTCGAACATCGAGAAAATAAATATATATATCTGGGGGCATTGACATTAAATTTTCATTTTAGATTTTTTTTTGAACCATCGCTAATACTCAACAGCTGGATCAAGAAGTTTAACAGAATGGTAAGCCATTTTAATAATAGTTATAAAATATATCACTATCGCCGAATTTAAAAAAAAAATCTTGATAAAAAAACTGGGGCAAGGGGAGATCTAATTGCTTCGGCCACCCAAGAGGCCAAATCTTGAAATACTGCGTGAAAAATGTTAGTATGCAATATAACTCGAGTAAACTGCGTCCGATTTAGAAAAACTTTCGGCAATCGATAGTTATGGTTCATAGGCAAATCCCAGGTAATTTTCCTGTATGTACGACCTACGGTTTGTTTTTTATTGTAATAAATAAAACAATACAATAAATTATCACTGGGCGAGCGTAAAAGTATCAGCTGAACATAGGTGGTGCGTTTAGACATGATTACGGCATTCGCCACGCCCCAGAAGCCCGCATACGAGCGAGAGGCAGCGCTGCAATCGGCATCGCCCGATATGGCTAGCGGGCGACTCGTGTGACGTGAGCCCACGACTCTTGCATCACTTCGTATGAGTGCCTAATATCGATGCAGAGAAACGATTAGCTACGTGTTAGATAGATACAATTGATGATGGAGATAGATGGAGATTTTTTTAAATCGGACGTAGTTTACTTGAGTTATCGTGCATAGTAACAAAACCTAATAATGTAAGAAGACTTAGCCCCCTCGGGAGGGGGGGAGGTAGAAGTAAATGTTTCAACTAGGTATAACATGTTATATGAATACTTTGATAACGGTTTAAACTTTCGTATGAATAAAATATTCATTTAATAATCTTCATATCGGAGGAATATCGATGAAAACGAGAAAAAATGGCTTTATGTGCTCTATATTATGTTTTTTTAAATAACATATCTCTAAAATAAAGTGTAAAATATGTGACTTTGCGAAGATTGGAAGATATTTTCATATCACTTTGGCCACCTAAGTGGGCAAACTCTAGAAAAAAGTCACATGGAGATAGAAATTAACAACCACCCAAAGTTTTTGGAAAGCATTTTCTCTCAGAGCAATTAAAGCGGACGAATATTTGGGACGTCATAATATTTACCTCTAACATAACATTTGAACCCCTTCCATACAGTAATTCCTTTTCATTGAGGGAGTCATTACAGAAGTGGTACAATGGATCTCTCGTGGTTTACGTGCTCAGTTCAGGTAGTTATTTTAAACTACCCTCAACGTCTTAATATATTATACATACATACAAGAAAATAATCATATGGGCCGAAGTTTGACAAACACTTGGGTTTTCCTCCTGCCCCAGTTTGTGTATTAAAATGGTTCCTTGGAGATATAGTAAAGATTATGGAATAGCCGAAAATTAGATTTGTATACACAAGCTGAGCAAAAATAACATATTTACTACCTACTTACTGACATTGCTATCGATTCTTCGACAAAATCAAATCTTGGAGCAATAAAAACTCGGCGACGCGTTTATTATTATGATTCAGAGAGATGAAATCTCGCGTGACGATTATTAATGGAGTTATTGCAAGAGTTTAAACAGGTAACTACTGCAAAACTTCTTTGATATAATCAAACTTGAAAAATGCTAACTTCCAGTAAATTCTAGATAATTCACCAAGCCGGAAACGTTGCGAAACATTTAATTTTAGGTTGTTCAGTCGTCGCCGTTTTATAAATACCGTCGATGCCGTCCCGGGGGCAGACAGACGCAAATAATAGGACAAGCGTGTCTTCGTGTAAAATATTCAGAATGTCGCGAGAGCAAGGACGCCTCTCCGGAGGCCCGTGACGAGCGCTGCAGAGGGACAAAAGTTTGCGCGCTCTATGTGGGGTAGGCGAAACATGCTCGCCTCATTGAAATTCCGCCCACGGTACGCGCGGAAGGGATCGTGCGTCTACCTCGCGGGCGTGCGCTCGAGCCCGGTTCGTGAAACCTCAGTTATCTGTCGGTAAACGGTGAGACATATACTGGACGGATGAATCCAAGGAAGTCTTGCGTATCATACATTTATATTCACCCTCTGCCTGCACCCTCTCGAGCATCCCGATATATCATTTGTCTTGAGGGCTCCGCTCCAATGGCCGCGTTGACATCCAGCCATGCTCCTCATTAATTCAGTGAAGAGAAGTCGGATGACAGTGACTTTCTTGAGAAGCTTCAGTTACTTGTAGGCGGAGAATGTCAGATGCGCAACGTGCGGGAGAAATATGAGACGATGGCCGTACTTAACGCCCAGGTCGACTACCTTACTGATACGCATAATATAGTCTAGGTAGAATAATAATTAGGTAGTCTCTCTAATTATGATAAGATTATTTTGTCCGTTACAATGAGCAAACGCGCAAATATATTCATTACCTAACTAAAAATGTAAATTTTACGTCAAATTTGGTAATGCTTGGTTGGTCGTAATTAGGACCATTTTACTGAACAAAAAAAAAGATTTTCGTATAATGTTTAGAGATAAAATAAGTAATATAATATTGCTTTGATTAACTGTTGTTGATAGCTACACAGACAAGCAAAAAAAAAAAATCAGAAAAGTTTTCTAGAGATGCTCCGAATATTCACATTCAGTATGTTCGGCTTATTTTTAATGTTCGTATTCAGCCGAATATTCGGTTAGTTTGCCGAATAATTACCGAACATTTAAATAGTGCTATTTTAAGATTTATATATTTTAAAAAGTCTATATTCTGATACCGTACATACCTACTATTTGCAAATGAAACATTAATAATCTTGTGTAATCATTTATTCAAACAAATTAGCATTTGAAATCAACATAATTCAAGTTTCATTTTAAATCAACGTTTTTCTTTTTAAAGAAACGACAAGGTTTGCTAATTGACATTTACCATTTTATAAAATCAAAAATTTTAAAGTATATATCCATTATTTCAAATCAACATTAATTTTTAAACAATATCCGCCAATTAAATTTACCAGTAGCTGGAATCACCAATTTTTAAAAAATATTTTAGTTATAATTTAACAAAGTCGCCACTTTGTTCAACAATTAACAACATACAGAGATCTGTGAAAACTCAGTCGTTAGTCAAGTTATGAAGTGATGTAGAAAAACTAGACTCTCTGCCCTGTGAGGTAGCAATCTATTTCTTTTTTAAACAATATCACGGGAGTACTTGTTATAAACGAGAGAGATGCGCATTAACTGAGCGAACCGAGCTAAGGGCGAGGGGCCGACGTGGTGTGCCCGGCGCAGGGAACGCCACCACTCGCAGAGTGCCTCGCCGACCTGATAGCCGTAAGTTATACATATAACGTAGATCGTAAGAGCATAGTAAAATCAAACACGCGAATAAACCTGCTGGACTAACATCGTCTCTCGTGGAAGCACCACTCAGAATGCTTGCGCTTCTACTGGTGATACGTTCGTAGTAATGAGTTAGCTGACACACCCGACTGCGTGCACAAATGCAGCGGACTGAAAATAGGAAAATAAATTAATTCGGATTCTGATATAAACCTGCGCAAAAATGAACCAAATCATTCGGCCGAATATTTGATTCGGTACATTTTGGACCGAATATCCTGCCGAATATTCGTATTTCGTTGAACCCTTATTCGGCGCATCTCTAGTCACTTTTCACAAAACTGTTTTTTGAATATTTAACAATCAATAATAACCAAACAATTTTCTATTATTTATTGTCATGTCTTTATTCATTACGTTGCATCTAATAACCCAAGCCTGATTATTGTTATCCAACAAAAAAACATTATTCTTTGTCCGTGTTAACTAAACCGGGCCTTTTCTTTGCGATAGCTACTTATTCTGTAACAGTACGGCGCGGCGTGGTGGGGAGTCGCGGAGTCTAGACTCGCGCTCTCTAAGGTCAAATTCGATTGCTTATCTAACTCAACTTTTGCCGAGGGACAGGAATTTCACCTGAACTTTTGGCTAACGTAATGCGGCGCACTGCGCAGTTATCGATGGTTAAAATGGCTGACACTGTAGATGGAATATCATAAAACGATTCGAAGTTGCAAGGAAGTAAACCAAATTAAATGACGTCCGATAAGCAAGCTGATCAAATTCAAAATACTTTGTAAAATCTAGTTATAAACTAATTATATAACACTTTTCGACTTGTGAAACTGAAGTTCAAGATTGAAAATTGAAAGAATGGCAGATTTTTTATTTTAAGTCTCAAATTACGGCTGTTATAATAATGATAATCGATAACTGCAACGGTTATTATAAAACGGTTATTATGGAACTGCCCAAACCTCAACAGAATTGAATGATTATTCGTATGCAGGTAGATACTCGCTGTATTCCCTTTCTCCCTTATATATGTAGTATCATATTCCCTTTCTCCCTTATATATGTAGTATCATATGGTGCAAATAAATTCGTAAATCTAGCTTACTTAACCGATTCAAAGGAAGCCTATTCGGGGATAGGTATTCGATTTGGATCTTCTCTATTATTTTAAGAGTTTAGCTTTGTGTCACTGCTGATCGTCGCTTTCCCTAGTGCCTTGGCGTTTTTCATTTGTTTAGTGTCATATTTCCGTTATTGTCTCAATGTGGTGTATAACATCTTGTTTACCCATCATTTTATAAATTAGTTCGCATGTAATGAAAGCGAATTGTTCTGCAATAAGTAGTTAAAAACAGACAGCTCACGCGGCGTTGAAAATTCATGGGGCAATGGGCAAGTTACAGTGGGCTTGGATCGGAGTTATTGATGAGTGATGATACGAATAGCGTGGGAGTGGGCGTTCTTTCGTCGGTTTGTTCGTCCGGCCGGCCTCGGTTAGATTGTATGCGTCATCGTTTTTCATGCTGACATGGCTGACGTCACGTGTTGTTTACATCGACAGCAGCGGACTCGGAGATCTCCTTACAGAAAAAACTGCCTCTCCTCTAGTGCTGCACAGAGCTATACAAACGGATAATGGATCCATAGAATAGGAACTGAACTTAACGAAATTACTGAGATCACACTAAAAAAAATTCAAGTAGAACCAACTAATACTTAGTTGCAATTATTATGGCGATGGATGATGAAAACCGGTTCGTTGCTATTAGATAGATGCTCCAAAACACATCGAAGAGACTCATTGGAGTACATAACATGCGAAAGGACGAGCAAATCGGCGAAGGACACAGGGATGGAATAATAACAAAAGGCAGGCATGCAAAAAGGAGCCATTGTAAATAAATCCATAATTAGCGATTAAAGAGTAGGTAATCTGAGACATGCCAACTGCGCACTACCGGGATTGCAAAATTGAAGATGAAACGTTGTTCATGGATCTTTTGGTATAGGTACCTAAACAATTGTTTAAAAACATTTCAGTATCTTTTTTATTTATTTTTTTCATAACATTACTGAGTATATTATATAGTCTTTGCTTGCTTCATTCACGTTACCTAGTACTACCTACTTACCCCACCCTGCCGCACAGTGGTAGTATTGGAGAGGACAAACAAAATAATTTGTTCATTTTTATTTTCAACATTTAAAAAATATAGAAAAAGGTATGTAACAAAATTCCTAAAACTACTTATATATTAATATCCACAAAGACTACACGATGAGTCTGCAAACGCTGTACATGGGGATGCCTCAGATCAATGGCATACCCTTAAACTTCTTGGCTGCCAAGCATAAATATTTGCTCATATTGAATTTTGAGGTAACTTAATGAAATTGACCGTAATGTCGCCCCCAGCCGATTCCATATAGCCGCCGAATAGTAGGAAAACCCCCCTTATTATTATAGGTCCCGCCACGGATCTTGAGCCCTTGCACACTGGCTCAGATCACATGTATTAGTAGCCGGCGACCCGGCCCAGATAGCTGAGTTAGGGTCGTATAGTAGCTATAGTCTTTCACAATGCAATTTGATTTTCTGTCTCGTGCGGAATTTTGGATGAGTTTGGACTATAATATATGTGAATGCATTTTTGAGCTAGTGTGCGAGGGATCAAGAAATTTCGCGCAGAGTATATATACATTCTTTAAATTCAACACTTACGTATCTGTTGCCATTTAGATCGTGTAACCGAAATTATACACATTTCATCAATTTAATGAAATTACAGATATCACAATGTTCATCAGTATAAAAAACTTCGAAAAATGGTGATTTCAATTGGAACTGATAGTTTTTTAACTGATGTCAAATCAGTAATATTATATCAAGGTATTTATTAACATCACTGAATCCTGCATAAAAAAGGAATTCACTTTCAAATGTTAATTTTGCTTAGTGAGGAAAAAAGTGTAGTGAATGCACATATTCAATATTTTTCTTTAAGTTAGGCACAATTGCGCATTTAGTGAGGTATATGCTCTTAAAAATAATGAAGTAACAACATTATAAGATTTAAATTATTACACAGTAACACAGTACATAACTTAGATCTAGTTAAAAAATGCAATTTCGCTAACTTTATATTTTACACAAAATATTAGAAATTATATTGTAAAACATCTATACGCATTACAGTTATAAAATATACATGTAAATAATCTACATACCTGGTTTTAGAATACTTATTTTCGCAGCTCGACAAAGTTGTAACACCAAAATGGAAAATCAAAACTAATTAACTATATTTTCTTTGTGTAATTTGGGCAACCGGAAAGTACTGCAAAGAATTGATAACGGAGTTATAATTTTATGATATGCCAAATGTAGAGTTGTTAATTGTGAAAACTGTGTCATTACTGCAGTAGAAGCAGTATTAAGTAGTTTTTTTTTTACTTATAACTGAATGTTTCCGGAATAAATTAGAAAAATATACAGTGAATGGCCAAAAATCAATTTATAGTATCTCAAAATATTCTACTTTAGCGTTAATACACTTTTTCTTACGTATAAACTAATTTTCATAACATTTATTCCACTCCGCCATTTTTCATATTCTGCGACTTTTCTGGCGATGGAAATCGTTAATCGCGTAATTGGTTCCGAATTTTCGGGAACAAGAAAAAGTCTCAAAGTACACCGAGTCGGGACAGCATGGAGGATGGGCTCATGAGTTCTACGTTTTTCGTCTTTAAAACTTCATTTGGCTTTCGAGCCGTGTTAGAGCTGACATTGGCATGTTGCAAGATAATGCAGTGTTTACGGTTGCTTTTACAGGTTCGTCGATAAGTTTCGGCAAGCAAATGGTCGTGTCCCAATCAGCATTCAGGATACGATGATTTTCCAAAGCAACCTTAGCTACGTGTCCAGTTTTTCTAAAAAAAATAGGATCATCCATTTTCTGGCACTTGCACGCGCCCCGCTTTGGTTGGCTTCGGCTCTACTTGAAAAACCCAAATTACTGCTTTGTTTCAGGGTCGTAGCTGTAAATACATGTTTCGTTGCTTGTTCACACCAAATTTGACGCTCCTCGTTGAATCTGATAAGCATGGCAGTGCAGCAAGTGACGCGTCCCTTTTTTCAGCCTCTGTCAAATTGTTTGGGATCCACCGCGAGCACACTCTGGCATCCAAATATATGAGTAGGATTGATTGTACCTGATCACGCCTATGCCTAAGGATGCCCGAATCTCATGGTATATCACATTCCTGTCTGTTTCGATCATACGGCACACAGCATCGCGATGCTTTTGTTGTTGACCTTCACGAAATTTTATACTGAGATTGACACGACCGCGTTAGAATTCTGCAAACCAGCCATACATTGTCCTCTAGCTTGGCGCTCCAATGCCAAAAGCAGTTTAAAGCGAGAGTAGGGTTCTGCTGAACTGTCAAATACAAAAAAAACACGAGTTCAATCTATCATAATGCAGACACGCAATTTTGAAAACCACACCACAATGAAAACAACAAATAACAGAAGAAACAAACTTTATTCTACAGCCAAAGAGTTCAAATTTCAATGTAATTATTTAAAAAAAATTGTTTATGCAAGTAGCCAATTACGTACACTTTCTGTGTAGGCCAAACTAGTGGGCGCCGCTTGATCAGTCACCCTTTCTTCACAGTCATTGGTTCCACGTAGGTTGAGATATTTTCTGACGTTATCCACCCACCGATATCTAGGTCTACCATTACCAACTGAATCTTCTTCCTACTTCTTCTGGCGGTGCTTTTTTGACACTGGCCAAGAAGCCACTGGGTTTGTTCGCCCGTTGTGAATCTCATCGCTGTAGCGTTTCCGACATGCAATAACATCCATTCTAACGGGGCTCTTCGTTCAAACACTACCTACCAGTTTGATTTCTTTTCCGTTACCGTCCAAGAGTTGCTGTTTTACAACCCAATACCAATATCGTTTTTAATTACATGTAAATAAATACACATTTTGTTTTTATCGACAATCTCTCAATGCGGTTAAACATGCGTGCTGCCAAAACAATGATTGAACGTACCAAATGGTGGTAAGATTTTAGGGATTTCATGGATTTTAATAGAACCATATATGAATCGCTACGTGCAAAAAGTCAACGATTGCCTTTTTAAAAAATTACAGGAGATACGGAAATCAGTGTACCTACCTACTGAAAAATATTTTTAGGTAACCCTATTAGTTAAAAATCTAATAGTACACATTATATTGTCGTTTTATTTGCCTTAGCTCAACATTGAATTATGTTAATAGATAAGACGTAAGAACTAATTTTTGATTTGAAAATAATAATATTTTATACAAAAAAAAAACCTATTTATCGTAAATGTATATCAAAATGTGTTCTTTTGCAGTGTCTTGCAGTTAAACCTCTGTAGGAAATTAGAACATGATGTTATTTCACTTATTCATCAACATCCATTTTAATGCTTTAATACGGTCGCTGCCGCCGATTGAATTAGCAGGAGGTGCGAAATTTCAAGATTGCTCCGAAAACGTCACGATTTTATTAATGCGTAAAATGTACCACCTTTATGCTGTAGTGTGTTCCCTCTGCGATTTAAAATGTCTGGGATACTGGATACCAAAATGATCTCTTTTTGCAATAATCTCGTGTATAATGGAAAGAGCAATTTAAAAAACAAGTAGGCCTTTCGACAAAAGTGACAAACGTTCCCTTCCTGCAGTTAGTGATTCAATTATTGGTGAGACTTCATGTCTCTCGCCGTCGATTATCTCGACCAGTTTTAAAGCTATCTATCGACGTGAAATTTGGCTCATACCTACCAAGCTCAATAGTCAAAAATGAACAAAAAAAAATACCTGAAGTTTCTGGTCCGAATAAATAGTTGTTTATATATATATATAAATTTATCACGGTAGGCAAAAATACTGCAAGAAGTCTGTGGCCATCATACTTTTTTGAGATCTTAGCATACCTATAGACTAAAAGAAACTATTGATTTCACGGCAGATAAGGTAAAAACGAAGCTTCGGCGCACGAGTCAAACTCGCACTTAAGTTTTATTTTAAAGAGAGAAAGGCAATTTGTAGCTTCGCTGTTGCCATGTGGCGAAGTTAGTCCAAGTAGTGTCGGATCGTTAGCGCCCTGGCCTGGCTACTTACTGGCCGAGCGGCGCTAAGCTACGGAGCACTGCGCGACGTTGCCGTTTCCACACCGCGCGCGATGGCGGGAGAATGAGAATGCGGCGTTGCCAAATCGACGGGGGCATTCAACGTTCCCCGTTCGTTTTGGGCTGCCAACTGCTCATGTTTATTTTGCAATTTAATAGAAATAATATTATTACACAATACGAGGGCTGACTGAAAAATATACAAAGCAGAAAGGACGACGACATTTTAGGGTTCCGTACCAGAGTGTACGAACGAAACTACGTTTTTAATCTAGGTCAATTTAAAATCCACAACATACAATTTAGCATAGTCACAGAACGCGCTTGCCAGCATCGGAAGAAGTCGAAAGTAAAAATATAGGTATATATAAAAAAAACATATATCCAGTCGTCGATAGTCGATATTCGATTAAAAGGGCTAATTTCGCTGATTTCAAAAGACTCTCACTTTTATGTTTTTATATCTGGGTTATAGTAAAATCATCAAAAACTTACAAGAAAAAGGAAACACGCCAGGGGGAGGGGGAAAGAGGGCTACCTAAAATGGAATACTAGAAAATACGAAATAATTGAAAACAAGGACGTAAGCATACTCTGATAAAATGGTCACAAAGTATTCAATAAATAAGAAAACGAATAACAAATCTCGCATAAATGCTTATGATCATATTGTTATCATTAATTGGAAATCTTCCAAGGAACGCTTTATATCCCGATTTATTTTTAAAAATATTTTGAAAATCTATACTGAGTAATAATTTAAAGGCCGCAGGGTAAAAAAGGGAAATCCTTTTTTTGTTTATTTATTTATTCCAAGACTTAAAAGAATATACATGTTTTCTTAACCTATTTACATCATTAAATAAAAAATATTTTATCGCTAAATTAGAAGTACCTACTTCAATTAAAATAAATCCAGGATTTACCCCCTCACTAGACATAAAGCCTGTGTCAAGGGGGTACCCGCCACCGTTTAAATATGATGAAGAACTAGGGAGGGCATAAGTTGCTAAAATCCTTACGTAATATCTTACGTAATAATATTACCTTAGACTAATTACTTCCACTAAAACCAAAACCGTTCTTATCTTAATGTAAAACCTATTTATTATCTTAGCCTAATAAGTTATTGAAATATTTTTAGTTTGAGTGCCACACAGTTGTGTACCAGCTTCGAGTTGATGGTGTTCGAAGCTAGTGCCAGCAGGGCCGCCTGGCTATCGG
>JAOPUG010000099.1:9466227-9476941 GCA_027564375.1 Micropterix facetella
TCAGCTCTGCCGGTAGATGGTGTAGTCATGACATCACGAGTTTGACAAACGATAAACATCAAATTTAAGTTGTTTCTCTTTTTACTAATTAATTAAATACAATTAAATATCTCTCCTGCATATTGTACATATAACTATTATTAAACCACTATAAAATCAGAATGTTTTGCAGGCACGCACTAAACCTTGTTTAGATATAATTGCTATGATTCACCGACCGGAATCGGGCCCATCATAATATTATTATCACTTCTAGAGGAACGGTGGACCCCGGACTGACGACCGGCTGCGGTAGGATCTAGGAATGAGTTGATTATTTTTATGGAGAGAATAACAGCTTTAAAGTTATAAAACAGAGACTTGGCTGGCAGGCCATGAGTGCCAACTTCCACTATGTGAAGGTGAATAGTGAAGCCTTTCCGGTTGATGGCATTTGCGAGATCATGGTATTTATTTAGTTTGTGACGTTAATGGAACTGTTAATTTTACAAAAAGGCTATCTTCCGAGATAGAGAGTAAAGAGTTATATCTGGACAGAGAGCTGTGCATCCGAGACAGCTTAGGAATCGAATCGGTCTCCAGAATCCAATTGGAAGGTTTCTCGGTTATTGCGAAAGGTTTTGGAGTGGAATGATTTTTGCCTTTCAAACCATCCCTCACAAACTGCATTGGGGGTTTGGAGGGTAGGTACTGTCAGGCCTTTGTCGGGCCACTGAGAGGTTGATTACATTGCGAATAGCGGCGAGGACTTTGTCATGTCTGATCTAAGGCCGCCGACTTGCAGTCAGGTAAAATATAACTAGCCTGTAAGGGTATTACTACAAATGGGACATGAAATATCCTCTGAAGAGCTGGAAACCATCGGGAATGGATGCTGGGGAGTGTATACTAAAAGATATTTAAATAAAATTTCAGCAATTTCATAACATTCCAGCATTTTCAGCTACCAAAGCACCTAATTGGTTTTCTGTAAGGTGATTTTACAGGATCAATATAAATGTAATAATAATAAATATAAATAAATTAATTAATTAATTTTAAAGGATCCACTTTAGTCTGACTGATTTTGTTTAAACAGCAGAAAATTAGTGATTTTTCAAAAAAAATGGCAAAATGTAGGCTTTAAGAAATCATACAATCGATGGATTATAAACCATTTTTATTTTTCAGTCATCGTCATGGCAAAGGTCGGATGAAGTAAAACCTTTCAATGTTTACCAAAATATTTCCTCATCGATGATAGATAATAACTCAATATCTAGTCATGATGATGATGATAATGAACCGAAACGAATTAAAAGGGAACCGCAAGATCCTATAAGTACAGAGTTATGTGGAAATGCGCTATCTAAATCGGTAAGTAATATTTTTATTTTATTTTGATTATATTTAACTGAAACACTTTATATTTTTAGTTTCTAAATTTCTATACGCAGTTGCAATAACCATTAGTTAAAGAAAAAATAGAATGACATAAACATGTATCGGAAAGGCCTGTCTGGCAGTTCTTTTGTCTTTTTCTGTTTTGTACAGTCTAAAATCAATATTTAAGTAAATAAAAAAAACAAGTGAAATCTAGATAAATTTAATAGTTTTAGATCAATATGAAATATAATATTTTAAAAGAATAAAGTACATATAATGTGGGTAATTTCCAAGTTCGAAGTAGTCAATTAATTAAATTAGTCATTTTTAGGACTTTGATACAAAAACATTATTTAATGATTTACAAATAATTTTGAGTATGAAATAGTCAATACTTAATATTAACAAAAAATAAAAAATATTCCTAATAAAATTAAAGCATAGTGTACTTTGCATAGCACAGCATACTTCGTACGGTTGATATTCCTGATCAATTTTGTAATTAGCTTTTTAATATTGGGGACCTCACATTTCATTTTATAAAATTTTAATTATTGTAAAGATATGCTGAAAGACGGCAGTTATCGTCTTAGTGTCCCCAGGATGTGATATATCAAGAAAACAATGACAGTATAAACGCAATGAGCCAGGCGCATTTCCACGGTACTTTCCATACAACATTAATATATCACCATATTCGCGAGACTTAAAAGGGCATTTTTGCAGACCTGTGTTTCCTTGATCTAAATACGAGCGAGCGAACACAAGCGGCATGGGCATTGGTCACGGTTAAAAATAAGGTCAAGTTAACTCTGCCCGGGGGCGTGAGAGTGTTTCTACTGTATGTGAAATTTTACAATAACCGGAAGTCCTAGGTAGGTATATGTGTAGTGGGATATTTAGACCCTCTCTTGTTGATTACGCACTGGAGAGAAATATAAGGCCCCTTTCACACATAATAGCTATTTTTTTTGTTTTTCCAAGCATAAAAAGTGATACTAAAGAATTAATGATAAGCATGTAGGTATGTAGTTTCTTAGTAGAAGTTATTTGATGTAGTTGTAATTATCGAGATTTTCAATACTCGGAAACAAAATGTATATGCACGGTGTATATGTTGAAATATTCACAGTTTATTAAATATCTTTTTTAAATTTTTATTTTATAAAATTATCTATTAAAAAGTAACATATATTGTCAAAAAAAGAAAATGAAAGTGAGTATAAATAACAATAATATTTTTTTTTTGTGAAGCAGATTAGATGAGATCTGTGTGGATTTTATCACCCCACTAGATTTGTGCCTGTTCTGGGGTGATAATCTTTAAAATAGTGACTTATTTTTCTTTCATTCGTTCAGATCGCTTATTCATTCATAAAAACTAGAAGAAATTTGTTTAAATGAATACTAACTAACCGACTCATATTAAATGTATAAATTAGTAAATAAATAAAACTATAAGTAAATATACAAATAAATTGGCCAATAGATAAAATATGGTAAAGCGGTTCCTTATTATGCATATTATATAGCGTTATTATTAATAGTAGTTTTTAATTGTAATTATTTGGTATAATCACATTAATTCGATTTAAATATAGTCAAGTAAATGTGTTAATTATCAAGTATCATAAATTATAGCAAATATCATAGCTTACGCCAGCATATGCATTACGATTTCTTCGTATTCACTTCTACTTTTCGTCATGAGCCACTCGTTATGTCTTTTAGGGTCGCTATGCTGACGGTCCTGCCATTGAATATGTCACTGGGACACACAGTTTGTCTACAAAACCCTCGTATTCGTTTATACGATTTAAAGACCATTCACAAATGTGCTATCAAAAAGTCTATAATGCAATGTATATGGGAGGAGTCTACTCGAATATGGAATCCTCAGTCCAGCATCTAGGAGACATCGACAGAGTAGAATCTTTTCAGAACCGCTTCATAAAACGAAACATATAGGAGAGCTACGATGAATGTCTATGCTGTTTTAAGACCTCACTCAAAGAACGGCGTACTGTTGCTAATATGACTATTCTCTATGACATATTCAATGGCAGAACCGTCGACCCGTATTCTCCGGCTGGTTTACACTTGCGAGCAAATTCATAAATAACCGGAACACCTCTATTGTCCCACCTTGCCACATCTGAATACAAATTACCGTATCATTTACATTTTTGGCCGCTCGCTGGATACAACGAGAAATTCATCGAGCGTTTTCTGCGTGGAGTTTTCGAAATAGGGACAGATTCATAATCACCCTCATCCACTTTCTATTTCAATACACACTTTCACAAATTCATTATTATTATTATTTAATATGTGTACAATTTTATAGTTTAAATTATATATTAAATATATTATAAATAGGATAAAACGAATTTACAGCGTGAAATTTGTAGCACCCGACGTTTCGGCGATGTTGCAACTGCCATTGTCCATAATAGACTCTGCTTCTTCAGTATTATTCTATTATATTATTGTCTTGTTTCAGGCAAAGCAATATTTACAAGCACAGATAAACATTCCAGGCGCAGGCGGGTATGTATTGTTATGATTTTTCAGAATTTTTGACCAATCCGTTTTCTTTTTTTTTGACATCATCACAGCTGGATACTGGTCTCTAATTGTACAACCCTCCGAGTTTGTGCTTATTATAACACGCAAACATAAAGACTACTTCAAAAACTCTAGTATGTCAACTAAATACTCTCTACTGTTTTACAATATATGTATCTAGGTGTAAATTTCTATTTTTTATTTACGCATCAATATTGTCTTTTAAAAATTGCACCAAAATATATTTTCCATTTTCCAAATATTTATTGCTTTCTATTTTAGTAAATTAAAAAACTGTGAAATTCACAAAAATCAATATTTACTGTAAAAATTGCTGAAATTATCTTCAGTTATCGATCGTAAGCGTTTTCAAACTTTGCGCTGGAAACAGTTCTTACATACTACTTAATTGAAATTCGTTATTTTTTGTGATTTGTTTTTTTGTGTGTTAAAACTGTGAACATTCCCAGAAGTCGACATCAAGCCGGAAGCGGGTGATATGGCAAGTCATACTAGTTACCAGAAAAAAATAAAAAAATCTAAGTTCTACGTTTTAAAAATTATAGGCAAAAAAAAACAGAAAATTCAACACCCTGTGATGGTGTTTTAACTCAAGTTATACATGCTTCTATAAATTGTTGCTTAAAATTTTAAGCCAACTGCTCCAGCTTGGAAAAAAATGTCACTTTTTGTCCAACCAAATATTAAAAATTTATATTTCGCCCAATTTGAAATGACTGTACTGAAAATAAAATGTACTATGCTAATTTGGCAAGTAACATTAAAAGTTGGCGCATTTAATAAGGATTCCAAAATGGTATAAGACTTGCTAGATTATCTCTTAAATTATGGACAATTTTATTTTTGTAAAGAAACCCAGTTTTGAAGAAATTTTTCTGAGATAACGATTTTGGTTATAAGACAAGTTTAAAATTAAACATCAATTTTTGGATTCTAAGATTTATTACATTTACAGCAAGTGTTCAAACTGCCGTCCTTCAGCCGCAATACAAGCTCGACATCTTCTTAAAAATGATCGGGTTATCAGGCGGGCGAATCTTCCGTTAGTGACAAATTCAGCTGCTTCCGTTAATCTTTGCCGTAGCTCAGCTACATTATCGATTGGCTTGGAGTAAACTTTTTCTTTTACTGCTCCCCAGTAAAAAAAATCCATTGGATTTAAGTCAGGTGAACGGGGTGGCCACGCGATTGTACCAGCCCGCCCTATCCATCTGCCCGGGTATTCCTCATCGAGATGTTCTCTAACTAAGCGTGCATAGTGCGCCGGGCATCCGTCTTGCTGGAACCACATGTCTCTGTAAATTCTTAGTGGCACGTCTTCCAATAAATTTGGTAAATGATTTTGTAAAAAATATAAATAAACTTCGCCATCCAAGACCTCTGGCAGCTCAAAAGACCCAATGGTTCTCCCGTTTAAAATTCCACTCCACATGTTTATTTTGAAACGATACTTGATTTGAACTTAGATTTTTTATTATTTTTTTCTGGTAACTAGTATGACGTCACCCGTTTCCGGCTTGACGTCGACTTCTGGGACTCCCTGTATATTTTTAAATTTTAATTGGGATTTTGCTATGTTTAAAAGTGTACGTACTCTATCAATCTAAGAATTGAATGTTAGTCCCTATATTTGAAGGCCTTATGAGACAACTGATTCCATTAGAGAAAAATAAATATTTTTTTTCATACCAAAAGTCGATTTACTTCTGAGATCAAAAATAATAGTTTTTAATATGACCTACAGTAAAACAAAGTATATAATTACCAATGGACAGAGATGACCGCATGGTATATGTCATGCCTTTGGAACGGGCCAAACATTATAAATACCTGGGATACTACATAAACAAGCAGTGGACCTGCAGCCAGGGAGTCACAATCTAAATTGAGCTAAGTTTTTCAAAGTGACGAGATTTCTCTGCAAAGAAGGGAGGGGAACAGTTTGGAATTTTCCGACCACTGTATTACTTTTCAGTGCCTACCATACCAGCCTATTATTTGAAGACTGGACATACCTAAAAGGAAAATAATATTAAATCAATTGAAAACTTTTTTTTGAGTCTAAGCTTGTTTTGAAATATGTGAATATCTAACTAAACCAATGGGCAAAAGAGGACAATGTAACTGTAAGGCCAAACATTAACAACCTTGCAAAGCAAGCCAATAACATCCATTCCAAACAGATATAAACTATTCTGCGGTTTGACTAGAAGCCATGCAGCGGAACAAATAATACAGATCCTGGGACATAAGAAAGGTCTACCCTGGACAAAGGATGTTAAAACTTCGCTGAAACGTCGGGTATTAAAATCTTCACGCGGTAAATTCGTTCTATCTTATTTATAATCAAAATTTTGGTTTATGAACAATCAAAACTACTTCCTAGTACAAAACAGGGATTTTTCACCGGTTACTATCCAGTGAACTACCATTTGAGAAATGTGGATTTCATTCATATATACCCAGGAGAATCCTGAGATTGATAAGAGGTATCGGGCGGGGTAGAATGAAGTGAAATATTTATTTATTTATTTTTATTTGTTATTGAACAGTACTTTTAAACGATTCTAACTAGGTAACACTTTTGCTAAGGAAGGTTTTACGGTGTTAGTCTTTGCGTAACGGTGGTTTTTCTTTTTTGAATAAGGTAGTGATTGTTTATGGAGCTTCTTGTAGAAATCCATGATATTATATCCGACCACGTTGGATATTATATCCAAACTCAGCTTCAAATTCTGTTTTATTCATTCTCCGTCGGAAAAACAGCGCCATTTTCATTGGGTATCCTCGATGATGTCATTGTTTACATTTCATTTAAGATAAATACACGTCTTTGGCCCCGTTTGTTGTGTTTGTCGTTCTCTTTTGTGATGTTTGATTCTTTGTTTCAGGTAAGGGCGATAACCCAATTTACGTCACTGCGCTAAGTGGGGCCTCAGCCAGATAAACCTGTGCCGAAATGGTTATTTTCGCCACCGTCGACCGAGGAAAAACCACGTAAGCGAACCATTTTCGACTATGTATTAAAACGAAAATGCATATTTTTTTAACCGCTTTAATATCAAAATCTCGGTCCCTCGCACACGGCTTAAAAATGCGTTCACACATAAAAGCTCATCAAAATGCCAGTTTCGTTTTGGAGGTATTCTGCCAGATCAAAATCAGCACCAAACAGTGACTTTCTCGGAATGCATTTAGTCGTGGTGTATGTCAATATCTCCGTTTTGCCTCAAATCCGACAATTTTTTTCGTTCACATATCCATCCATTCATCCAAAAATAAGCCGTCGCTAATTGATTTTGAAAATATAATTTGATGATTTGCAGACGTTGTTCAACGCTATAACCTTCCATAGTGGTTTGCAATACACTACTAAACAATTCACAACAAATTTGACAGATGTTGTTTTAACAACATGGCTGCTATCAAATTGACCTAACAAATTGCGAGCGTCTCTATTGAAAGACTACATATATGTACGACTACTATTGTCGAAATATTATGAAACGAGAGAGCTATCGTAGTCTACCTGCATCGAGTAACAACGCCTCGCCACGCTCAGCGTTGCTAATACATAGTATGTAGTAGCAAAGCAATGCAATAGCTCGTAAGATGTAATCGCAATTTCTTGTGGGAAATGCTGTCTTGTTTGGCTGAATCGCCTCATCTGCATACAAATTGGCTCTCGGTAGGCGTCCGCCAGCCAGAAATCACTAATTGTTTCGCATACTTTTCCTCGTGTTTCCGCTCTTTCTATATGTTTTCCGCTGAAAGACCTACGTTTCATTGTGTATCCTGGGGGATTTTCGTCCACGTATTGACTACACAGACGAATGATTAGGGGTCGGCACAATGTAAACCCGAAAAACAACACTTTGTAACATCATAATAATAATTGCTGAAATATTACGAATCATCCTCTGGTCAGAGACACCTGATGCGAATAGGCTCCACAAATTGGATGAGTCTATAAGGACCGTAAGCAGCAAAGATCTATTCAAGAAACGATGTCCCAGGTGGCTTTTGAATGAAGGTCGGCATGTTAGCCACCAAATGTTTGACCCTCTTATGTAGATTTATTATTACTTTATTTTATTATTATTTGTATTATATATTTTTGAAATCGCTGTTCTTGTGTTTCTTCTTTTTAATTCGATTATATTCAAAACTATATTTTAACTCGTAACTTGCATATTTTATGTATAATTTGATTCTGACTATTTCCATTTGATTATTTATCTATCCATTGCAATGTTATTTTTACGTTCATAATTATTACGTAACCTGTATCGCGTCTTATTTCAATTCATTTAACTATTTATTTTATTACGATTTTTGCGATAGATATTTTAAAATATTATTCACAGGCTCCTACATCGGTGACTTAGTTTTTAGATTGACGGTAAATTTGTACCTAACTAGTTTTTTATTATTAGTTAATTTTTAATCTTATTAGATTTTAAGAAAATAGGTTAAATTATCGTCAGTGAACATTGATTTTGTGATCATTTTGAATGTAGCCAGTATCTGATGACCCTTTTTCATTTACTTTTTAATTCCTAACTTTTTTTTAAATGATGTAATTTAATATATGAACTAGTCATAGTTTAATTGGTACGCTTGCCTTAGTACGGGCCTAGGCCTAGTTAGGCGGCGTTAATTAAGTAATATAATCGCCTGCAGTGCTCTCTATTTTGCTACTGTTTACAATGAAGCCTCTAATAGTGGTATTTGAATAATGTACTGCAGTTTATAATATTACGCATTTCTTTAAATGAATGAATAAATAAATAAATATAACATAGGCAGATACAGGTCTAACGTACATTCTAATTAAGGCCTCATTTTGTTAAACTCCTAAATAATATTAGAATTAAGTGGTCAAATCAGTGACGAAGTTCAAAAATACGTTTTCTGGTATCATTATTCTCACATCCATTTAAAAACATTTGTCGAGAAACGTAAGCTATTAAATCTCAAAAACTTTAAATAAATTGAAACTCTTTCAGAGTGTACAAGATTTTCATAAAAATTCAGCGAATTTGAATTATTTTTATTTTTTACGATTTTAATAATAATATCTATTTCCGTACGTTTTTGACAAAGGGTCGAGGTTATTGCTACCTGGCAATATTCAACAGCTAACCTTTGGTATAATATCGATGATCGTGCATAACATTGTTTCAAACAGACAAGATTACTAAAAAGCTTAAAAGTACGATAAAAGTACCTATAGGTCCAACAGTCCCACAGCGGATTTTGATCCCTCGCACACTGACTCAAATCACATGTATTGCATTTATTAAACATGAATACACCTAAACCAAGTAGCCGGCGACCAGCCCATGTAGCTGGCGATGTTAGACGTCTTATAGCGGCTATAGAATTTCTGTCTCGTGCGGAGTTTTGGATGAGTTCGGATTATATATTATGTGAATACATTTTTGAGCTAGTTTGCGAGGGACAAGAAATTTGGCGCAGACTGTGGGCACTAATTTATGCCCAGGAGTAGGAAGTTTTAAAAGGGGGTATTTTAATTGGTTCCTTGAATTCTACTGACAAACTATTGAAATTTGACAGATTTTTAACTTTTTTGATGTTTCATCACCTCACTGACTTGTCATTGATTTGACATATTTGATTTGATTTGAAATTGACACAGGGATATGTTATTTTAAAAATTGTTATCCAAAAGTCATTTAAGCTCGTTTTTATCGATATTTCTCCGCGTATCACTCATATGTAGAATATGTAGAAAATCATTATCTAACTATTAACATTTGTAATTTTACCTTTATTTATTTTGGTTATGCGATGGTTTGTTTTGGCACTTCTTTCTTCATTAAGATCAATTTGATTTATTTGTGACCGATGCGCAAGTACTCTTCAATCGATGAAATTTAAACGATTCCTGTTGTATTTGTGAACATGCATAATTTAGATGTTTAGCTATTTTGTACTGTTAACTTCTATTGTCAATTAATTCGTCAGTTTCTAAATCGTTTTCCACTTCTTGTATTGACGCCGTTATATTATCATGCTGACGATTCATAACTAGTCAGAAATCATTCTCGATGTCTGGATATTGCATCCCGGCATGCACTATCTGTACATTAATTAAATCTTCCGTTATTATCGACTCATTTCAATTAATAATAAATATCTTGAATACAAAATTTAATTAATTATAAATATCTTGACTAGTCAATATCAGGATTGTTAGCAATATAAAAAAAATACTTTATTTTGGCTACAGTCCTCTAGTCCACAGATTAACCAACACAACAGTAATCATTTTGTATTTTTAACCAATTTTCTAATGTTAAGTGCACATTCATGCTTATTTTATCGACCCCGCCCAGTTCAATTACCATACCAGTTACTGGCCACTATAGGAATACAGCAATCATTCCATTAAGATTGAATGGACGATTTTGTTTGCGTACTAAAAATAGCATCTATTGTTCATTTTGTTGCAAATTGTTGTTCAGTTTGTGATTTATGTGTCTTTTCTTTGAATATAAAATATTAGAAGGGATAATGTATGTAAATTTCAACGACTACATTTCTTGGCAATGTTTGAACCTTCAGCATTGAACGAACTGATAATATTAGCCACCTGAAAGAAAATATCATAATTCAGAGTATCTTTCATTTCAGATTTTTCAAAAAGGATTGAAAATTGGAGAAAAAAATATCTGGGAGCTATACAGGAAATTTCCATTTTAGAATATTTTTTGAACACGTCTTTCACACTAAA
>JAOPUG010000099.1:9583590-9594772 GCA_027564375.1 Micropterix facetella
AATCTTGAAATCAATAAATAATCCTCAAAGACTGCCATGCAATCTATTGCTCGGAGATACACTTACTTACCTTGCAAAAATGGTAAATTACATCAAAATAAGTCAGCTAATTGAATTAAATGTCGGCAGTTATCATTATCAAACCAGAGTTATCAAACTTAAAACATTTAAAATTTGCTGTTTAAAATTGGGGATATATCACAGAAAATGACTCAATTCATTCCTTACAACGAAGGCCTTCAAACTACTCCATAATATGTTGTTCGAATTATTATTAATCTACTATTAATGTTGGAACTACTTGCATTTGACAGACTAAACGGCATCACAACAAAATGAACTAAACGATGGCTCGGTATGGCAAACACAGGTTATTCAAATCTGCATAGATGCTTCTCTGGTTCTTAAACTACATATTTAGGGAAGAAAATTTGCTTATTAGTTCCTATATTTTGTAACATATTCCGGGTTCGTTACGAAGATCGTCTTAATTAAACGGTCATTGGGAATATTAACGGTTTCATAGCTTTTATGGTAAAGGAAAGAGATATTGTTTGCTCTCCAACCGCCGGATATTAAGTACCCCCATTAATTAGTGGCCTACAAAGTACGCAAGTGGCGGTCTTAAGTAAACTTGTAATCAGCAGAAAAATGTTCCGGCTTCTGCTTCTGTGGAACTCTTTGCCGCTGCGGCGACTCGGCGTTTCCACTATTTAATTAAAGCGACTCGTAAATTGCCGCCTCTCTGTTTGTCGATCATTAGAGGTAGGGTAGGACAAGGGAGTTTCTCCGCGCTTCTCTTGCGGGAGTTATCCAAATATCCAGAGATTCGATCGGTCGTCGTTACACCGCGTTGTCCTTCCTTGTCTATTACGCCTCCGCGGCCGCTCTCTCACACTCAAATCGCCATTTTGCGCAACAGACGCCGATTACATTCAGTAATCCAATATAAAACATGACTCCCCAGAAAAATGCCTATGTGCGAATTAGGTAAATCCTTTGAGTGCGCACTTCGAGTGGCGCACTTCAAGAGGACGATTCTCTCACAGGTCGCTTCAGGCATGCTGTTTGCCGCTTTGGTGTGCTCGCTCGCGGTCGGTATCCCCCGAGATTACCCTAAGGATTAGACGATAAGCTCGAACACTTCTACAAATAAGAGAAATTTAACTGTATCTCGTGTACTAATAATATAAAGATAAAAGGGTACATATTTGATTACTTCAACCGTTGTGCGGCGCACAAAGAGAAATAAAGGGGGTTGAAATAATTATTGATTAATTTATCAGTGGGTATGTGCGTAATCAGGAGCGGCGATCTAACGGTTATACGATGGAACAATGTAAACGATTGTCTTGATTGTCCTGTCAACAATCGGCTGACCAATTTGGGAGGGCACTACTCAAAACAAGGAAATATTAATTTAGCGAAAAGCCACAATTTTCAAAGATAATATCAAAACAATAAGTGGATTGCAAGTGTTTAGTGCTTCTTCTTCTTCATTTTATATCAACCGTAGATCAACCTAAGTGAGCCTAAAAAAATACATAAGAATTATTTATAAACACAATGATTCTGCGTCACTCCTAACTAGGTAGAGCCTGTTCCAAGGAATACCCTAATTTTATAAAATAAAAGTTTATTATGTAGTTTTATGAGGATATTTTCTAATTTAATGGTTGCATAGATCAGAGGTACGTTGACCCTTGCCCTCCTAATTGAATTTTGAAACTTGTTAACTTAAAATGTGTTTTTGACAGCTGACACATTGCTGGTCATTTTGCTAGTGTACCTACAAGTGATGATGTACAATTTTTATTCATACCTTTATTGAAAAGCACTTAAATTTTGCGCGGCACATGTTCATTTCTAAGCGACCACGGACTTGAAGTACGAAGCATTTGAGAAAGCCATACATAACTGCACAAGTAGAACGATCTCGCTTGCTTATTCATGTAGAATAGACGGCTCGCCTATCCTACTCGCTTACAGACACCTGTTAAAGCGGCACCTCGCTCGCACTTTCTCTCGCTAGTCATATGGGTTGGCCTCCTCAATCAACTATTTAGCAAGTTTAAAATACTATGCTGTACACGCAATCTGTTTTAGGTGTAATAAAATATGTACAGAATGGCTAAAAAGATGATGATAACCTGCCTAAATATGGTCCGCTCACGTGGATCCCATTTACATCTTATGCACCACAAGTTTTTTTCTCGCTGACATGGACCCCCCTATATGTCGAAATCGACCCCTGAGGGTCCATATCTACAACTTTGAGAATCATGTACCACTTTGGGATATATATAAGGTTACCTACATAATTGTTATAAATACTCATCAAAAAATAAAATAATAATTAAATAAACAAAATAATCATTAAGTAATAAAAGTAGTCGAAAATACTTACAAATAAAAATATAATAAATACAAATACAAATATTATGTAATAAAAATTAAAACCTGAATTCACTCTAGTAAACATATAGGTAATTTATATTATAAACATATAGGAGATGTGAGGGTGTGTATATTATGTGTGTATAAATGCGTTGCTATTTTTGAAATGTCATGAGGATACATTCATTATTATATTACATGCAACAATGATAACTCAACGTTGTTAAACCGTTAAAGGGCAAGAGGAAAATAAACCAATGCCTAAACAAAGTACTAGAGAAACAAATTAAGGACGTCGAAAGGTCGACCAACTTAAACAAAGACTGCTGGACGAAGTAAGTAGTTTCACATCGCAATTGTAAAATATGCTCTTGAAAATTTATCGATAGAAAGCAAACATTTCTGTGATTACGATTATTGGTGATATGCATTGCTGGACAGTCTGTCGTGCTTAACCATGTCACTGAGAATTATTCAATATGAGATTTCATCTGATCTCTTAAAGCGAGTTGAATGAAAGATTAAATCCACACAACCAACATACACCTCCCTCGCAACCTCAGCCCAAATATGCCGTCGCGCCGCACAGTGGATCGTGTGCGGTACAGGCCGCTTAATTACAACTTGAGTCGGTTAAATGCAGTACACACAAATAGAATACATTTAAGGTTATATGCCCGTATAGATGGCGTGTGAATTAGATATTGTGTTAACAGAAACTAATAATAATAAACTGTCTCATTTTACCGAAGCGAGGTAGAGAAAGAGATAACACCCCCTCACTGAACAATGCTCCGTCCTTTTTGAAATATATGCAATAAAAAATGTGTCATATTACGAGTGTATTGGGGACGATTATTGAAGTCTCACTCCTCTTGGAGACATCCCCATTTTTTATTCTGAATGTTTCTGCTCGGAATAGAGATATCTTAATTCGAATTATTCTGCTTCTTTTGGTGTCGTCTTCTTATTTAGGTGTTTGAAGAAGCCTTGGTTTGTTTTCCTAAAAAAATACTAATAATTTTAAAAATAGTTTACCTCACTCAAATTACACTGTCCGATGTGCGATTCAGGAAATTCGCTCAGTCCCGCAGGTCGTTGCAGGTACATCCTAGTTTACTTGACCTGGAGTAGGATCTGACCAATAGATGCCAATAGGTAGATCAAGCATAGCGTATATGGTTATTTTTGCAATCGTGGTGACAAGTGAAACTTGTTGGAATAGGTTTTAAGACATTTGGGTGCTGCTGCAAGTGTATCTTGGTTTACTTGGCTTAGAGGATGATCTCATCAATAAGTAAAGCAAGCATAGCATATATGGGTATTTTTGGAATCGTGGTGACGAGTGAAACTTATTGGAATTGATTTTAAGTAATTTTGGATGTCAGGGATTACCAATCACTGGACGAGCTAAAGTTGCCGATGTATATCGCTACTTTTCCTGGTATTTACATTCGCGAGACATAGCGTCAAATGTCGTAAAAATTAGTCGACTTGTGGATCATGCTCTGGCGACCGATCAATTCGAAATCAATATTCCTGTGCTATATTTAAACGTTTTTTACTTCAAATTTACGGTTTTTATGGATAGGTAGCTCGATAATAAAACACAATCGCGCCTAACTGCCACCTAGCACAGGATTAGTGCTAAATGTTTATATGTAGGTAGTTTCAAAAGATTTTACAAAAATATTTCATCACCGCTATCGATATTACGACTAAACTTACTGGAATTTCAAAAGTACATATCAAATTCTAGCAGTTTTGAGCTCTAATACATGAACATTATTAAGTTTATTTCCTTTTTATCATTCAGATTACAAAATTGTTGTTTATTTTTTAAGTAAAATACCTATTATGTATGAATATTATTATTGAAAATTATAATTACATTAATATAGATAAAATATTTTTAAAAAGAAAATGTTATCTTGGGCCACCCTACACACTAATATATTCAACCAGCTCAAGATATAATAATCATCTATTTGTGCATGCCAAGTTAGGTATGCCCTGAGTTGCCGAGGGCAGGCTGATGTCTTCACACCATTGTCGCAAGGACGGTGACATGACACACGCAGCCTTTAAGGCGAAGATGTATGTAAAAAATCTCATAAGAACATCTTATACGAATGCGCTGAACGACGACGACTCGGTGCATTTGCATTATTTTTAAAATACACTAATATTTTGTATAAAAAAAATCTCGATGGTACTGCAAGTTTAATGATTATGGTGTATGTAAAAATACCAAAATAAAAAAACATGCAATAATTAAATATAAGTAATAGTGATTATGGATAAAACTTGCGCTTTTTTTAAAATTCTGCGGTAGGCATATATCTATTGTTGAAATGCTTTGCTATTTTTTGAGCTTCTTGGTCCTCCTACTATTAAATATGAGCGATGGTTCAAAAAATACCATAAAATTAAAATTTCAGGCTCACAGATTTTTTTATCAATTTTCCAATCCTTTTGAAAAATCTGAAAAAGCTATTTAATTAAGAAAGGTGCCGTGAGTTATCATTTTTTTTTCAGTTGTCTTATATCATCAGTTAACTCACTACAACGCGACGGTTCAAAAATTGCCAAAAAATGTAGTCGTCGTCGAAATTTACATACATCGTCGCCTTAAATGCGACTGCAGGAAAGCAGAGATGAAGAAAGTTGTAGCAAGCTTCAAATACGACAGATTGAAGACGTGTCCGGTTGGGATGCTTTCGGGTAGACAATAGCATTCGATCAGTATGTCTTTTTTGTTGTCTGGTCCTCTATTAGGTGAAATTTAAACTATTTCGCTTTATCACTTGAGTTGTGGGATTTTTATTTTTAATCAGTATGTTCATACTTATAAAATATTATATATATCTTTTTTAATTGTTTGATGGTATATTTTTACTTAATTACACCCTCTGCCGTTTACATCGACTATTTTGTCACTAGATGACGCTGTCAATTGGAACATTTTTATTCATATTCCTAATGCGTCATTTTATTTTGATTTTCCCGTGTTTTAAAAATTAAATTATAATCAAATTCACCGTGTGCGCCGGCCGGTGGTCGTATGCCAGCCGCCATCCCCTACATCGCCACAAAGCCCCGCTGTGAAGGTAGTAAAGTAATGTAATATCAGCCCGGATTCACAGAGCAAACACAAAACGTCCGAACAAAGGGAATAAAAAATTACGTGCCAACGTTTTATTTTAATTAGTCCCCCTCCTCCATCCTGCCTCACACCACTGCAGGTACACAAGAGATGAGTAGATGAGCTTTCGTCATCATCGCATTGCCAATTACATACAACTACATAATTAATCATCGCACAATACGTACATACGCACATTATCGGTTTAATAAACTCGTATAATTATTTAATCAGGTGGAGCGATGTGCACACAGTTAAATTAACGCACTCGCAATTACCATTAGTAGTGGGAACCAAACAGAAATCTCATTTAGGGGAAATAATAGACATAGCAGGTGATTTACAATCTAGATAGATTTTAAAAGGTAAATGGCGTAAGCATCAGTAGTATAAAATATCCAGATGATACTGTAACTCGGAAGCACCGGCGTGAAAAACTCCATCTGTGCAAAAATAAACTTGGCAAGTGGAAAACCCATGGGTTAGACAAACTTCGCCCCTTATGATTTTTTTTTGTATGTATGTATAATATATTGCGATGTTCAGGGGTAGTCTGAAACAACTATCTGAACTGAGCACGTAAGCCATAAGATATCCATTGTGCCACTCCTGTAATGGCCCCCCTCAATGAAGAGGAGTTACTGTCTGGAAGGGGTTCAAATGTTACGTCAGAGATTAATAATCTCATGACGTCCCAAATGTTCTTCCGCTTTAATTGCATTGAGAAAAAAGGTCTTCAAAAACTTTGTGTGGTTGATAGTGACCCGTTCGATGTTACAATAAACACGACAAAAGAAAGAAATATGATAAGGAAATCATTTTTGGTCCATAAAACCGACGTTTTCTTTAATTTTACACTTTTGAATTCAACATTAGACAATGATTAACTCTTTTGAACCAAATCGTCCATATGAATGATTCTTGCATTACTTTGCATATATTAACATGTATATATAATGACCCGTTTCTGTGTGCCTGTTAGCGCCCTTTCTACGATTAATATTTTTTTCGAAACAGTTCACGCGCTATGTAGTCGATAGCGCTGTTCGCGCGACGTAAGGCGATTATATTTTTCACAATATTTTTCAAATTAATCCTAATTTTAACAATGAGTAACATATTTATATATGATTATAAGAATAATAACATATCGTCAGTTGGTACTCGTTACTCTTATGCAAAAGAGCAAATTCTTATTGTCGTGATACATTTTTTTTTGTTCTAATATAAAATAATATGTGTAACATTAATTTAATAATTAGTTCAGTGATATTTTGTTTTTCAGACAATCATGAGGTGAGTTGCTTTTTATTATTTTTTGGTGACTTAGATTTTTTCCCCGCTCTAGCGCCATCTATATACACCTTTTATCAAATGAGTTTTCTGTGTGCCTGGTAACGCCCGGTCATTGTATACACAATCCATCCGCATATAGCTCCAAATATAAATTTATAAAGGTAAAAGACTTGGCCCCCTCATCGCGTGGGGGGGGGGGGGCTGGAGTAATTAAAACCAATGTATGCAATTATACATTAAAATAATATTCTAAGAAAATTCAAATCATATTAAATAATACAAAAGTTAAAACAGGACTTTCCACGTAATTCAATTAATTCAATATAATAATATAAAAATAGATAGAAAGACGTGTAAAACACAGCTAAAAAGAAAAATCTAATTCAAATTAAAAAGAAAATGGAACAGCAATATCCAATATTAAGATATAAAAAACTCAACCAGTCGAAATATTATTTATATTTATATTAAATCGCCTTATGTAACAAATAAAAATTCAGAAATGATTTTCAACATCAATAATCAATCTGAAACTGGACATTAAAAGAATAAATATTGAAATTAGAATAATGTAACAATTAAAATTAAATTAAAATGTTACAAAAAAATATCGAATTACAATACTAATAAGACTTAGTCGCATTCAATTTAAAATATAAAACTGAGAAGTGAAATTAGAGTTAATAATCATTTAAATTAGAATTAAATTATAAGCAGAAGGTTAAAAACAATACATTAGTTTTTACAAATTAGCACAAAAACCATCCAGTGAATCTAATCTAATCAATCGATAATAATAATCTCTTAACTTATCTTTTGAATAACGTTGGTCAATATATCTGATTTATATTCTCCGGCAGCCTATTATAAAAAAATAAACCTTGATACTTACTACTGTTTCGATAACTACATATTTGTATGCGGTAATACGGGTTGGCTAAAATTACATTTTTTTCGCATATTGTGTTCCTGAATATCTACATTGCGTTTTACAGTTCCTTTGTTAAAAAATCTTAGACTGTCCCCAGTATATCCGAAGCAACAACAACTGAGGCATCCCGAAAAACAGATTTTTTATTTTGTCAAACTGAGGACTTCTCACTCACCGGAGCCGATTACACAGGAGCCGAGAGTGACGAACTCACATTTAGACAAGGTAAGATTTATTATTCTTCTATTCCTTGATATTCTATCCATTCTTTGATACTATATTTTATTCTTTGTCATTCTAGTACTTCCACTATTTTCTCCATTCTTTTTGTTAGGCCTAATACTGGCTCCTCTATGAGACAAAGAAAATTACGCGAAGATAGTTGTCGCGGGTGGGATTCCGTCTCATCCGTACATTAGCGGTGACGATCTTCTTCCTCGACTTTAGATGCAAGCCTTCAAATGTTTAATAAATCAGTGAAAGGAATTGTGTGTCTTGTGCAGTGCTCGTTACTTGGTGATATAACCGCACATTCCGAGGAGACCATGGTATTTTTTAAATATAGCTTTCATGCATTTTGTTGTTGTTGCAGGTGACATGTTTGAAAAACTGGAGGACGAGGATGAGCAAGGATGGTGCAAAGGCAGAAAGGACGGTAGAGTCGGTCTCTATCCCGCAAACTACGTCGAACCCATAGGACACTAGCCCCCTCTACCTCTCTGCGACCAAAACACATTTATATCCATAAAAACACTTCTTCTACATATAAAACATTTTATCCAAAGTGACATTTTCACTGAGTAGATAATTAGCGGTCTGTAAAAATAGTCGTCGTAACGATAGTGAAAAAACGTCAATCTTAATCAAAAATTGCTACTGGCGGGTAATTTTTTTATTTTTTTTTAATTAAAAATATTTTTAAAAAGGGCTGTGTATTTGTATTTATTAGGCCCGGAACAGAGCTTAGTTTATGTAAATACGCCCGGTCAATTCTTGTTTTGTTGGTTTTATATATTGATGTAATTTGATTGTATTATTCGATCGGCGTTGAATATAGAAAATAACATCGGGCCTACTTTCTTCACGAATAAAATGCCTTTTTTTATCGCCTTATTTAATAAACGAAAGCCACAGCCCTAAAATACGGTGATTTTATGATGTAAATAAACGTATACTGAGGTCCTTTATTGGGGTGAATGTTAAATATAGTAGATCCAACTATATCTATCGTGAAAGCAATTTGAGCAATAATAAGTTATTTCTCTAAGCGGTAGCCTGTAATGATTATAATTTGAGATTTTTCGTAACAAGGTTAATTTAACAAAAGCCGAAAAAAAATTGTATTGATATTAAAAATGGCCCTATTGGTGTGTCGTTTTTCGGTTTCCGAGAGTCAATTTTCTTGCAATGAATACAGCATTTGTACGTAATACGGTCTTATTATTATGTAGTACGGTAACATTTGTAATTATTATTGTAGTTTCTATTATAACAATAGTTCAGGTTGATCCGAATCCGGTTAATATAAAATACACTAATATTTTGTTTTGTATATAGTCGTATATATATATTATTTTTAATATTATTATCTAATTAGGGAGGGTGTGCCTCGTTAATTCTTTTAAAACGGTCAAGATGTGTTATGGGAGTATGAAATGAATATTATTTTTGATGTAAATTTGTTGTCATTATAGCCAATAAAAGTGTAATTAAAGAATTGTGCTGTTATTTAAGAGGAATCATCGATTCTTTATTCGACGAGCTGGTGAAATGCGCTATTTATTATTGTCGTATCCAAATAAGAGCACAGAACACTCAAAAGCCACACATTTGCCCGGAGTTATACAGTAATAACGGGCCGGGCCTGACGTAGCTCGTAGCTCAGTGGGTAGTAGCCCTGCCTTCTACGCTAGAGGTCGTAGGTTCGATTCCCACCCAGGTCTGGGTGTTATATAAAAAAATATGTAAGTATTATATCAGTTATCTAGTTAGTACCCATAGTACAAGCTTTGCTTAGTTTGGGCCTAGATAATGCTGTGTAATGTTAAAAAAAAAAAACACTGAAATTGACATTGAAACCGAATACGCGTCACATTTGTATGAGGACCATCTCCATGCTGATTGCGAAAGGAAAAAGCCCTCAGCTTTCCGCTATTATTTGTTATGTGTTCACTCCCCTCAGGTAGGAGTGAATATTTATTTAAATTTCTGGTTAATTTTCGAAGACAGCTAATCGTAAACTTTGTTGAAGGAATGCAAATTAGCCTCTCTATGTTGATCTAATTTACATTCCATGAAATCCTCTTTTAAATATGAGATTTCATATTTTATTTTCCTATAATTATTATTCTTTAACTATCTGTAGTGCATTATCACTATATAAAGTTATACAAAACATCAGTAGCATACGAATTATTTTCTGAGATTCACTGTTATCTTTCATCGAATATTCCGGTTCCACTGGACAAGAATTTTTCACAGATTTTGCGCAATTCCTTATGCATTATATCAAGACTGCATTTATCTATTTTCATGAGCACGGCATATAGAAGTCAGCAAAACATCAAAATCAGAATGACCCTAAATAATTTAATCTGCGAACCTAGAATTACAACGACCTTCAGAGAAAGGCACATTATATTTATTGCGATAAGAATATATAACTATTTATATTATAAAAAAGAATGGTATTTTAAAACGTGAAATCACGAATAGGATTATTGGAATTGGTAAACCAAAACTTTACGTATTAGGTATTATAAATTAAAACGTGTTATTAACTGTTACTTCTCAGTCGTTTGTTTTTATAACAGCTTCGCAGGCTAATCTTGCTCCCCCCATAGATGAATATAATAGATTAGCGAAAGAGTTGTCGAAATCGGACATCGCATTATGGAGTTACGTCCCCAACGTCGATTAGATCTCAATGTTGTACCTCATGAACTCATAGTCCGATTTGTCTTGATAATCGGGTTTTCTTCATAATTCGGAAGATTAATAGAAAGTTGGAGACCATACGCCAAAAAATGTGATTTTCATTATTCTGTTTATATGGCAGCATCCTTAATAAGCACGGAACTCTTTCTTATGACCACTTTTCGATTTCTTAATAAAATAGGTCGGCGAAAGAATTTTAGGAAGTCGGATAACGCGTTCTTGAGTTATTGACGACTCAGAGACAGGCATAGAGACAAATAGACAAAAAGACGAACAGACAGATTTTGTTTTTGTTTTTCTGGTTCAAAATGGTCTAAAGCGTGAAGAAATTTGTATTGAGTAAAATTACTTCGGCCACCTAAGTGGCCAAGTCTTGAAGTCGTGCGGGAAAAAATGTTAGTATGCACGATAACTCAAGTAAACTACATCCAATTTTAAAAAATCTTTCGCCAATAGATAGTTATGGCAAATGCGCA
>JAOPUG010000099.1:9871530-9882062 GCA_027564375.1 Micropterix facetella
TTTCCCGGAATAAATTGATAGTGTCGCACGCTGTATGGCATGTTCTGGCATAAGTCTAGTCATGTTAAAATGGCAATTGAGTATTAGTCAGCTGTCAAATTGGCTCTCGCTGGAAAAAAAATTGTCAATATAAAAACCAATTTTCTAAAAAAAAGACTCTTTAGAACATAAATAATAAACATATGCGTTGTAATTTCATTATACGATGGTAAGTTAGAGTAAACTATTTAAAGAATTATCCTATAACTGAAATGTATTCACCTACTATATTGTGTAATTTCATATTACCTAAATAAATAAATAAAAAAAGGTCCTTCTACTAAGTTAAAATTCTTAACACGCCAAGGCTCGCACCATATTTTCGGACGTAGTTAGTCACACTCGACAAAAATGACTAATATTTAGGATGGCTTTATAATGTAAAATAAAAATATTTGTAATATTATCAGATATTTAAAATTACAATTTTAATTAATATCAATTATATTTATTATTTAATTATTACAAAAGAAATCTAACAACACTTTTCAGAATAATGTGTTTTTTTCATTCGTCAAATTTCAAAAATACCTATATCAAAACTAACGTATTTCTTATTCTAAAATATGTTCTATGTAAAGTAAGATATATTCTAACAAACACAATACATTGAAAATATGCTATAAAAATACTCGGGTACTCGCTACCGGCTAAAAAAGATTCATCAATTTAGACGTTCACTACTATCGATTGCGATCGCAAATTGAATAGTCACACGCTTGTAACCACATGCATATGAGCAACATGCATGTAACGATAATAGTCATTTGAAGGAATTGTAAATAGCAGAACGCACGGATAAAAACACAAGGAGATGTAGTAAGTCCTGGGGTGTTGACACCCTTTTAAAGGTTGGAAAAGTTTAAAAGTGTGAAACAATAATAACTGTTAGGTAAATACAACGTCATGATGGGTAACACTTGGACACAAAACAAAAATATGCTCATGACCTTGCAAAAAGTGGGTTAATATCTCAAGCTTTAGCGAAACAAATGGAAATAGACATTAAATTATTCATTGCATACAATAAACTGGCAGGGGAAACCCCCAAGGGGTTATCGTACTTCGGCTAATGTTTAAAACCGCTCGATTTCCGTCGTGTCTATATCAGGCGCTCATACGACGACGCAAGAAGCGTAGGGATCGCGTCACGACCGCGGGCCGCAGCCATCTTGGCCGACGCTTGGGCTTCAGATTCTAATACAGAAATATTTTCAATTGCTATCTATCGGCTGAAATTCTAATCAATCCCCACAAGAAAGCGTGTGGCGACACTCGATAGATGGCGAACTTTTAGCAGTTTTAAAAATAGGTTTAAAAATACAATGACAGAGTTATCTTATAGACGCATAGTTCCCTAATACATTAGTTTTACTATTTTGACAGAGGCGGCAGCCGCAATTTAACTGAATTGAAATAAAAAAGCGTAGGTCTCGGACATAGTTTATTCGAGTAATCATGCATAGTAAAACAACCTTGCAGTATTGTAAGATTTGGTCCGTTTGAGGGGAGGAAGGGGTGAAGTAATTATTGTTTACAGTAGGCGGACGTATTGACTAGTCGTTCAATATCTTACAGAAAATGCTAAAGTATACATGTTATACGATCTGGCCAAGGAAATCAAAGGATATGCAGGGAAGGGAATGGAAGGACAACTTGATTATGGTATAATGAATAAAAGAGATTTTGGTAATGAAACTTTGAACGAGAAAATAGAAGATCTTGTGACAGTGGCAAGTATAGAAAGAATGTATAAAAGTAAGAGATGAGCGATGAAGAGCAATGAAAAGTTTGTTATCCTTCTGCGACTGAAGTGGTAGACCATGATAACCAAGAAAAAGAAAGTTTTCCTTTTAGATCAAATCAACAATCAGACGATTCAGATACTTGAACTGAGAAGCGGTGAGGCACAACGACTAGGATAATGTTGTGTGAACAGCGATAAACAAGATTTTATCCTATGGTTGTCGTGAGTATGTCGTGTCGTTTTGTTTAGATTCGCAGACAACATGCGAAAAATCAAATCGAACTGTACACAATACGATAAAACTGTCCTAACGATATTGATATCGAAAACACGTAACTTAGAGACTATGCAAAATTGGACAAGAAATTAGCTAATTAATTGTTGCGAATAATGCCAAAAAACAAACTTACTTCCCTGGCAAAACTAAAAAAAATAAAAAACTGTTGTTTAATTTTACATTGCTTTGATTATATTGTACTGATACTGTACTGTATTGTACGCACTTTATACTGTATTGTACGCAGGCAGTGTAAATGAATAGTTTGCTCCTCATTGACAAAACAAAATCACTAAAGTGTGTATGTAACGAATATGAGTTTAAGCTGAACACCACAGAGAATAAATATCTACTTGATAAGTACAGGGCTTGTAAACCAATCATTAATTGTGTCTTACGCAATCAGACAAGAAGACTCGCCGTTTCGTTTATACCTCGACTACAATTTAAAAGACATTTGAGATTTGAACAAGTATTTTAATATCAACGTCCAAAACACCAGAACGCTGAAACATCAGAATTCCTGTATTTGGGCATGGCCAGCGACCCAGAAAAGCGAAAAAAACGAAGTAATACAAGAAACATAAGCTAGAATATGACAACATCCGCTACCATATATATAGGAATCCAGAGAATCATTACTTAGCATCCAGGTTCTGGTCCGGAGATGTAGAGATATTTGGCAAACAATTTACATGTGTTTTATCGATTTTGAGACAGCTATCGATTTCGATTCGAGTCAGACACAACAAGATGGTTGTAATCCTCTAACAAGTGGGAATACATGGCAAAGACTTCCGTATTATTACTAATCTCTATTGGCATCAAAGAGCGCGCATCGAGGTTGGTTATAATATTTCTGAAGAGGTGGAGATCTGGATCGGAGTCAGACAGGGTTGCATAATATCACCTCTGCTTTTCAATATTTACTCAGACTTCATCTTTAAGGAAGCACTACATAAATCAGAAAGTGGAGTCACGGTAAATGGCATAATCATCAACAATATAAAACAGGCAGATGATACCGTACTAATTGCCAGTAGCGTAGAAAACCTCCAGCTAGTCAATGAAATTGTTAAAAGAATATATGACGAATACGTGGGCCCTAATGAGAGTTTCTGGAACTTGCCACTTGCGTTAAATATATTAAAATAGTTATGCCTATTTTTGAAAATGAAACTCTTTGGCTGTAGGATATATTTTATATTTTACGTCTATCATTTGTTTTTTCTTTGTGGCGCTATCTTGAAAATTGCGTTTTTACCTAACGATGGATTTATGTAAGTTGAGATAATTTTCTTACATCGGTCTGTGGATTGCGACCCAAACTTCTTTTAAAGTTGTGTCGGTTCCTAGAAGTCCTAAAAGTCTTTTTCTTCCTCCCCCGGAATGGCCCACAATGTGGCCTAGCTCATTGTATCGTTTAATAGTTGAAGAAACTAACTGAACATTGGCACCGTCAGTTGCCCCAATGGCGTTTCTTACTGAACTAAAATTGGAAATTATTTCATGCGAACGAAATAGAGCGATATAGTTGGCGCGAAATATGCAGTGAACTATCGTCGATTTGCCCGCATCAAAACTATGTACCTGTTGAACTTATATCCATCCGAATAAGTTTGAACAATTTTGGTGTGATCTTAGATTAAGACACTTTATTTTTGGAGGGTAGTTTAATGCGGACAAATAACAACCGTTCATTCATATTCCGGTCGAACGTATTGCCCTTTTTCGTACACATGAATTTTCGTTATATAAGTTCACGAAAAAACCGAAACCGAGCCCAACGTGAACAATTAAAATCATTGCTTTCTTTCAGCTTCGTATAAAGCTATTATTGCTCCTCGTTGTGAACACATAGCGAAAAATAAAAAAAAATATATAGTTTTAATCGCACAACAAATGTTAATGTCAACACAACGCATTCTATTTTGATTCTTTACTTTTAATTTTGTCAATGTTATTTTGACCAAGGTGTATTTAACCGGACTCCTATACCACAAATCCTGTGAAGTTGTCAGTAGGTAGATCGCGAAGAGCTTCATCCGCTTCAGGATATGGGGCGGGGGAGGGGGCATGTTTAATTATCGACGCCTTCTGTCTCTCTACACTCACACTTCTCTTACCTATAACGCCATGCCCATTGCGCAATTATTTATTGTGCAATGTTGGGTACATTAATTTCTTTCAGAGTAAATTCATTTCTGTCCTCATTTATTACTTTTCATTACAATATTTATGTTACCTTGTGGTAACTCCGTCACTACAACACTATCAGGGAATTCAAACTAACCCAAAACGCGCGCGAAGCAATCGCTCGTATATGAAAAGTTACGCGAAAACGTCATAACTTCCGCATATCCGGCCTCCTTTACTGCTACACTGCACTCCCAACGTTTGAACCGACTAAAACTAGCAAAATCTTCATTCGTAAGTTAAACTTTTGTTTGAGTCCATTCAAAAACCCCTTAACACTTTTCTTCCTGCCCCGACATGTAGTGATATAATAACTATGTTTTTATACTCTATCTAAGGGTCGTATAGTACATATCTATAGCGAATAGCATGGGCTTAGCCAGACTACATAGCCAGGAGCATGGGCGTAGCCAGCCCCCCCGAAATCCCCGCAACGAAATATATGTATTATTTCTTAACTATTTTAAAGGATGGGCGGCTGATTACGTTATGGCAAAATATTAATGAATTTAAACACTTACGGTACTACCATTTAGGTTTTTAGATTTTATGTTTCTCGCATCCTACATTGTGTAGGCAAAAAAACATTTGTTTCATGATGGGCTTAGGTAGCTGTTGCTCGCCATTCATTAACAAAAAACGCACCGCACAAAATCTTCAGGGATAAATGACTAGGGGCAGAGCAGAGCTTTGTCGGGGTTGCACATATGTTTCATTTATTTAACAACCCTGCTGAACTCTGGGCATCGACGACGGGGTGGGTACCTACTAACCGGCTGCCCATCGTTGATACCATAACAACTTAGTTTTTGTTTCGGTTTGTTATGAGCGGTTCGTTGTAATGTGCATGAATGACAAGCGTGCGACTCAGATCAAAGAATTAATATTTATAATTGTAAATCTTGACCCCCCTCCTGAAACCTTCGACACCCCCCCTCGAAACTAAAACCTGGCTATGCCCATGGCCAGGAGAGAGCAGAGACTATTTGCCTATTCATAGGTGATTTACAGTTCGGTTTGTATAGATAAATCGTAACTATACATCGTCCCGTGTGCACCGGGCTTTACAGTCTGTCTGCAATCCAATTATTGATGTGGGAGCATTTGTATGATTGCTGATTATATACCGCGTCGACAGAAATACTCGCACAATCGCTCCAGCCCAACGCGTGACACACGTTGATTACTATAGTTCAAGCAACCGCATCCAATATGAGGGCACAGTTTTTAATTTTTGCCATCGCGATGATCTTTGCCGCCTATGTAATCGATGTAAGTGTTGAGACATTTTATTTAATTTCGTTTAGATTATTTTGATTATTTAGATTTTTTGATTTAAAAGTTTCGATGAACTTAAAGCATTTGATAAAATGAACATTAAAACAGGGGCGAATATCACTAAAACGTGGGGTCGGGGGGTTCTCCCCCAGAAAATTTGTTAAATGCACACTTAAACATAGTTTTTATGCATTTCTGAGCCCAAATTTTCATTTAATTTACAAATCAATTTTCATAATATTGCAAGCTAAAATTTTAGTACGGCCAATATTTTGCAACATAACAAGTACCTATGATAATTTTCTAATTGGAAAAATGAAAGCCATTAGTTATTACTTCGGCGACCATAGTGGCCAAGTCTTGAAATCGTGCGCGAAAAATGCACGATAACTCGAGTAAACTTCGTCCGATTTAGAAAAATCTTTCGGCAATCGATAGTTATGACTAATGCGCAAAATCCAGTTAATTTTCGTTTATGTATGTCCTTCGGTTTATTTTTTATTATAATAAGTAAAATAATACAATTAATTGATGTGTCACTGGGCGAGAAATGAAGTATCAGGTGAACATACGCACTGCGGCGGTACTTCTACACATGATTACGTCATTCGCCATGCCCCAGAAGCCCGCGCGAGAGCAAGACACAGCGCTGCGATCGGCATCGCCGGGCGACTAGTGTGACGCGAGCCCACTTCTCGTCGTCTTATATGGGAGCCTAATATCGACGCGGGAAATGACTAGCCACGTGTTAGATAGATAAAATTGATGATGGAGATAGATGATTTTTTAAAAATCGGACGTAGTTTATTCGAGTTATCGTGCATAGTAACAAAACCTCGCAGGATTCTAAGAAGACTTGGCGCCCTCGGGAGGAGCGAGAGGGGGGAGAAGTAAATGTTTCAACTAGGTATAAAACGTTATAATAATAGTTAGATAAAGGTTTCAACTTACGTATGAATAAAATATTTATTTAATAATCTTCATATCTTATGACTAATGAATATCGATGAAAACAAGACAAAATGGTTTTATGTGTTTTATATTATTATGCTTTTTTTAAAATAGCATATCCCTAAAGTAAGTGATTTTGTCACACGGGGATAGGGATAATAAATAAAATAATACCATTAATTGATGTGTTAATGGGCGAGCGCTGAAGTATCAAGAGAACATTGGTGCTGCGGCGGTGCTTTTACACATAATTAACGTCATTCGCCACGTCCCAGAAGCCCGTGCGAGAGCGAGAAACATCGCTGCGATCGGCATCGCCAGGGGACTAGTGTGAAACGAGTCCACTCCTCGTCATCTTATATGAGTGTCCAATATCGACGCGGGGAAATAACTAACCACGTGTTAGATAGATAAAATTGATGGATAAATTATTTTTTTTGAAATCGGACGTAGTTTATTCGAGTTATCGTACATAGTAACAAAACCTCGCAGGATTGTAAGCAGACATGGTCCCCTCGGCGGGAGGGGGAGAGGGGGAGAAGTAAATGTTTCAACTAGGTATAGAATGTTATATTAATAGTTAGATAAAGTTTTAAACTTACTTATGAATGAAATAATAATCTTCATATCTTATGACTAATGTAGGCGGAGGAATATCGATGAAAACGAGACAAAATGGCTTTATGTGTTCCTTCTATACAGTAATCCCTATTATTATGCTTTTTTTAAATAACATATCCCTAAAATTCCTTGTAAAATAAGTGATTTTGCGAAGATAGGAAGATATTGTCATATTACTTTGGCCAAGTGACCAAAAAAGTCACACGTGGCTAGGGACTATCAACCACACAAAGTTATTGGAAAACTTTTTCTCTCAGAGCAATTAAAGTGGAAGAATATTTGGAGCGTCATGAGATTCATCTCTAACGTAAGATTTGAACTCCTTCTATACAGTAATCCCTCTTTATTGAGGGAGTCATTACAGAAGTGGCAAAATGCACCTTTCCTCGTTTACATGCTCAGTTGAGGTAGTTATTTTAAACTACCCTGAACATTTTAATATAAATTACATACATACATAAAAATAATAATATGGGCCGAAGTTTGACAAACCCTTGGGTTTTCCTCCTGCCCCAGTTTACTTTAGTTATCCTGCATAGTAGTATCCACATATCCACTTATCCAGACAATGTGGCACAATTATTTTTGGTTTCGATGTACTCTAGGGCATGTGAAACGTCGAGAAACGACTTTTGGAACAATTTAATTCCGTTTTTATTTTTCGTCTGATTATAAGACTTCGGCCTCTTTTGGGTGGGCCGAAGTCAAAGCCATAAATAAAGTATTTATGATTATTGGAAGTCCTGTAACAAAGATCTTAAACTTATCTTTCGCTCTCGGATGTGCATGAATTCGTTGCTTAATAATTTCTTAATGGGAGCTTAACCGCAAATTTACGACTGTTTAAAAATTACTTTTAACCTTGTACCGGAGAGGATGATACCAGAGGAAAAGGCCTCTCTAAAGACTCCATATTTTTCCATAAATTTAATATATACAAATAGAAATAATGACATACATAGACAAATAATTCCAATACAAGTCTACTAAACTAAGAAGAACTGTTAATAATCTGTCTAAATATTTAGTAACTTGCAGAAAGCTTCAAATATATATATTTACTTTTGTGCAAAAACATTTCTCATTCGAAAAATATTATTTTATACTTGTATCTATATGACAGTGGCAAAACAATAAAATGAAACAATGATTAAACGATCCACAATTATGAAGAATATTCATAGAAAAACATGAAATCGATAGTTTTTGTGAAACATAATTAACTACAATTTTTTTGAAAAGTACTGCGAAAAAAATGACAAAAAAACATATTCGAAACGAAAGTGAAAGACAGGACCAGAAAAGTAAAGAACTCAAAAATTCTGGAGAAGCCTTCGTATGATGCAGATCTATAAGACAGTTTAATAAAACAACTGTAAAAGCTGAATGTAAGTGTACAAAGAATTTGGAGAAAGAAGCACTCCAGCCCAAACAGATGTTTTATTGTAGCAACAGTACGAACTTGGAGATAACGAGAACAGTGGCAATACATTACAAACAATACAATAGCTGAAGACGTAAAGAAAGTAACTGTGGTTCGAAAGAACAATCGTATTCAGTCAATCATATACTATTTTCATTGAGACGGCGAGAAAATGCAAGTAAGCAAAACCTTTTTTATCAATACTTTAAATATTTCGCCTCAAACAGTTTATACGGCATTGGAAAAGGACATGCCTAATTGGAAAAGGAAAGGAAAAGAAAAAGGCTTAATTGACAATAGAAGGCATCATGATAACAAGCCACGTAAAATGCATGTAAAAATGAAGGAAAATATCATCCAACACATTAAATATTTCCTATAGTCGAGTCCCATTATGTAAGGAAAGATTCTACCAGACAGTATCTCTCAGAGCTACATAACGTGAGTAAAATGTACCGTATATACCACACTTGGGTTCAAGAGGAAAATTATTACTGACCGACAGCTTCTAAATGATAATATGAGAACATCGTCAACATCAAATTAATTATAATTTTTTTAAGCCAAAAAAGACCACTTGTAACCTTTACCGAGAAGTTGATCCTGTTCGACAAGAGACATTGCAAGAGAAATATGACAAACATTAAAGACCGAGTATGTCAAATTAAAAAGGAGAAATAGAGTCCATACAACCATAGCAATATTTGATTTAGAAAAGGTAAGACTATTCCACAATCTCATGTAGGAATATTTCATTATAAGAGGAAGTATTCTATTAATAACTTTACTGTTTCTGATACACTGCTATATTTGGCTCTACAAAATTGCCAAAAGAGGAGCAGTAGAAATAGGAAGCTGTCGGTGGCAATTTCTCTTAAGTGAAAAGGAAAGGGTATCATAAACTTCTTTTTTTATTGAGATGGTTGCGCAGGACAAAACAAATACAAATTTATATATGCTCTTTACCGCTCAGAAATTTCAAATAAATATTACTCACAGATTTTTCGAAACAGGCTATGGCCATAGTGAAGGCGATTCCATGACTCTAGCATTGAACGTGAATTAAATCACAGGGTTGGATATACACCCGAATAGATGTATGCAATCATTATGAATGCTAAAGTACCTAGTGAGAAGTATAACGTGAAGGAAATGTTACAAAGTGAATTCTTTGACATAAAGGAGTTGATCAAAAACAAGAATTGGATCAAAGATGAAGAAGGTCACAAAATTACGCGGTCTAAAATAATGGAAGTAAGCATTCTACGTTCACAGCCGCTCACTCTGCGCTTCAAATATGATTTTGATGCTGAGTATTCTCAGCTTACTGTCGAAAAGATTTAAAGACCACCAGTCAGAAGCAAGTAAGGCATGAGACAAAAAGGCAGACAGACACCAGACTCAGTCGCTGAATTTCAGTTGCAACTCGCTAATACCGAACCTTTGCCACTACGTAAGGCTTTGCACAACGACCTTATGAGCCTATACAGATCAGAAACGATCCCAGTTTTCTACCATGCTTTATACGAATCTCTGACTTATGACATCAGTAATTCTGAAAGCCATACACCTATTGATAATGAAGATCAGGACAGCTAATTTTCAATTATATTTTTTTTTTGTAAAGTTTTTACTGTCAATTTTTAATAAAGTAAATAATGATTACTATAACTGCATTTCATTAGATAAGCTGGAATAAAATTTATAAGGTTTATATTCTTATAATGCACATCTCATATAAACCAGAATAAAATTGTAATGTACTGTATTTTCCCATAGTTTAACGCCGACAAATAATTGAATATTATTGTAATAGGATATTAAAATATTCACTATCTTTCTACGCAACGAGATCAAATTGGTAAGTGTGCAATAATAAATTACGATAACATTATATGTTTACTAACTTTTTAAATTTTAAATATTTTGAAATTGGTTTATTTCATTAAAAGTCTGTCAAAATATTTTTAAGGCTTAGAAAAATAGCTTTTATTTAAGGT
>JAOPUG010000099.1:10048380-10060801 GCA_027564375.1 Micropterix facetella
CCAATACATCAAGCGTCCATGGCCGTCCGATGTGTTCCCCCAGATCCGACCGCATAGCGGGTTCATCGGTTTAGTCCCTCTTCGGGGAGGCTGTCGGATGGGGGTTGAGTAGTGATTCGGGTCGACCAACGTAACAAATGCGAGCATTAGGGTCCGAGTTGCACAACCCCATTAGGCCCCCGGTAAACCGGTAAACCAACCAGATGGGGGTGTCAACTACTACGGGCTGTAGTGTTCTTTTATATCCAGTGAAAGAGTATGATATTTCAATGATATTTATTGGCGATTTTAATTATTTGTTATTTGTATTTCAGAGTAACTGATACAATGGATTCCATAGAATATAACAATCTGATGATTGTCACAGATGAACAATTTAGTCAAATTAGGAAGGAGTATAATGTGACAAAAGACTCACTGGACGCTGATATCGACTACCTTCTAACATGGTACAAACTGCAGCCACATTTGCCGCAAATAGCACTCGGTATGTGTGACGTCAGACACAACATTACTCCCACATTTTTCACTCCTTTTACTGTAGTTATATCATCTATAACAAAACACCTATACAAGAACAACGGTAACAGATCTATCTGCACTCAACTCCTATCGTGTTATCTCTCTTTTATCTGCCCCAGGAAGAGTTTTCGCTAGGGCCTTTTACCCGTGGCGGAAGCGCTGTACTACATGATACATACTGAAACTTTCTGGAACTGGCCACTTGCGTTAATTTTTTTTTTTAAAATACTTTTTTAGAAAATGGAACTCTTTGGCTGTAGAATACATTCTATATTTTAAGTCTGTCATTCGTTTTTTCTTTCTGGCGCCAACTGGAATAATGCGTGTTTACGTAACCATGGATTTAAGCTCAGAAAATTTTCGATGTAGGATTTTTTAAGATTTTCTCTAGGGTGTCAACAAGAAGGTTGCCAAATACTTCAATTAGAATTTGGTTATGAAGCCCAACCTCGAAGCTCTGTGTACTTCTGGGAAAATGAATTCAAACGTGGACGTATTTATATCCAAAAGATTCATGCGAAAGCCAGCCAGCGATAGCGGTAACAGAAACTAATAATAAAGCTGTACAACTAATTCAATCGGTAAAAAAATTACTATCAGGAAATTCGGACAACATTAAATATTGGCATGAGCCAACTGCAAAATATTTTGCATGCACACCTGAAAGTTCCGAAGCTTTGTTCGAGATGGATACCGCATGAGTTAATGGAAGTTCAGAAACGACAGTGCGATAAGAAGAAAAACAATATATGGCAGAGGGCAATCATTAGCAGTATGTGATATCGCAACAGGAGACGGGGTGTACTATTACGAACGTGAAAGAAAGGTCAATCGGCGGAGTGGGTTTTTCCTTTGGAGGATTTGCCGGCGAGTCAAGAAGGGTCGAAGCACTGGCAAAATGATGGTTGCTTTTTTTTAAACATTAACATTCACTGTAGATTAATATTTGCTTGCCCGGTGTTTTAAAAAAAACCGTAAAAGCAACCTCTCAGCAAAGTAGTCGTCCATCGCGACATTGCTAAGATGACAACGGCATTTTTGAAGACCTCAACGTGGAACTGATGATGCATCCACCGTACTTAGTTAGATTAAGGCCAGCGGGCTGGCCTCACTCCATAACTACCAAATTTAAACAGATTTCTCCATCCACTCGATTGGTCCCGGGTTCGTAGCCGCTTGCGCGGCATATACCTAATGTGAGCGGCAATTCGTAATTTGAATTTATTGCGGATCCGAGGCGTCCTTTATTCGGCAGATTTCAAAAGGCAGCAGCACCCGAAAAGCTTAAAACCTATTCCAACAAGTTTCTCTCATCACCACGATTCCAATAATACCTATATACGCTATGCTTGCCTACTTATTGTTCAGCTCCTCTAGGCTAAGTAAACCAGGATGCACCTACGGCCTACGGGACTCAGAATGAATTTGACGTATGGTGGTGCTTAGGGTCACCCATGGAGGCTGCATACCAAATTTGGTTAAGATCGGACTATGGGAAGTCTTTGTAAGGACAAACGGACAAACGCACAGCGTGCATTTTCCGTAACTGTTTTTCCTAAGCACATCATTCATGTGTTCCATTCCTGTGGAAAATGCTCAGCGTTGCGTAGGTCGTGTGTTCGATTCACGAACGACGTTTGCACTGATCGTAGATGGCAGGGATGATGTTGTGAGCTGGCATACAAATTATATGGACTTGTGGATATTTTATTGAAACCAAAATAATAAGTTTATGAATCAAATACACAGGTACATAGAACCATTGACTATAAAAATACATTTACCAATTTTATTGATTCACTCCTGGAAATACTGCAAGCCGAGATAAAGTATTTTACAGGAAAATGTCAGTATAGTAAAAGGGATAAACTACCAGGCCACCGCCAGGGCAGCCAGTCTTTCGGTGGAGACATGAGTAGAGACAGAGCACAAGTGGTGTCCTGACGTGTCCCAAGTGTGCTCGCGCAGTTCACATATACGTTACAGCAGTCACTTGCAGGCACACGAGAGGGCGATGCCCGGCTAAGTGAGACACCCCTAAGACCCATTTCAGGATTCGCTGCGCTAGGTTAGCCAGTTGCTTGTACAATTCGCGCGTCAGTTTGTCTGACGGTGCTTGGTGCTTTCACAGTAACGCATTGGGGCCGGTTGCGTATTTTAACACGTCGATCGGCGATCGATTCTAACGTAGAACGTTTCCTTTACATTCAGTAAAAGTCACTGTTTGGTGTGTTGTATGGGAAGGTGTAATCATTGGCCCATATTTCTTTAAAGATTATGCTAGCCGGAATGTTATTGGAGAGCGCTATTGAGCCATGATTGCTGACTTCTTTGTTCCTTAGTTAAATGGTATTGATGTGGCAGAGCTTTGGTTCCAACAAGATGGAGCAATATGCCACACAGCGCGCGAAACCATCAATTTATTTCGGGAAACATTCCATGAGCGCATAAATTCGCGTAATAGACTTGTGAACTGGCCTCCACGATCGTGTGATCTCACACGTGATCTCGTGTGATTGATATCTTAGGCAATATGTGAAGTCATTAGTCTACGCTGATAAATCACATACATCAGATCACTTGGAAGTCAACATTCGCCGCGTTATTGCCCCCCAGTTGCTCGATAAAATGGTCGAAAATTAAGCTTTCCGATTGCGCTACATTTGAGCCAGCCATGGCGCTGATATGTCCGAAATCATATTAAGGTATAAAATTATCTTTAAAATAAAGCTAACACCATGGCTCTTAACTTTATTTTTATGATTTTTATTTCATTTTAAAATTGTATACCTCTACAAAACAACCTTTATATATTAATTTTAATAGAAAATAGTATACAAGCAAGATCAATAGCAAAACTATGAAATAAACGTTAAAGTAAGATTTCGTATGAATTATTAATTACTTGTCTATATCGGTAAACTGATCAAATAAATTTTCAGGACGTTGTTTCTCAATATGATCGCATTGAATAAATAGATGTCGAGGCGAACGACCTGTTTCTACGGACTAATTTGTTGAGTCTTTCATTCTCTTCATAATAAAGTTTTATTTATGCCATTTTACTAATCAAAAACACTTAAACCACGAAAATTAGCGGTTAGAAGCTTGACAGCACTGGCACTAGCGGATGGGTGTACACTATCGCTGTCGCTCTGCTCGGTCACCGGACTCTGTCGCACACTACTAAAAGGTAACCATATATTGCTTATATTGCAATATATTTGCATAGCGATCAGGCGTCACAGTCTTTAGGCGGCGAGTACACGGAACGGTCGTGTGCCGCCGCTGAAATGCGCATCCGAGGCGCTGCGTCTTGGCGAACCGTCCTCTGTCCGGTATTCTCCCGCTCCGCGAGACGTCGAGCGCGACGGTCTTAGTGACGGCCCCCAACCTAGGTGTCCCTCCCGTCGTCCTCGCGATGATCTCGGGCATCGTGCGCGCGTGTGAAGTAGTAAGTGCGAATGAACACCTACATGCGTCCCCGCGGGCGCCGCGAATCCAGTGATCCGTCTGTCGGTCGGTCATCTACCGCTTCACGAGGCGTCGAACGCGGCGGTCTAAGGACGGTCTCCAACCCGCGGGACCCCTCTTCAGAACAGCGACTGGCTACAGGAAGGTAGTTCTCGCCGGCGCTGACAGCCTCATCGTGTCGGCGTGCAACCCGCCGCCTGTATGCAGTAGCCGAGAATAATTACGTGAAAGTAGTCCCCGCCGTCGTCAGGCGTCCAATGCGTCGCGCGGGCTCCCGCTCCCTCAAGACTTCAATTGACGTCGTCTACGTACATAGGCCAAAGATACCGCATGTCTGCTAGTGGGCGAGACACATAAGATTCCCCGAATGAACCATACAATGGCATTGGGTAAAACTAATGTGCCGCACAGGTTTGTGCGCTCACAGGAGGCAGATATTTCTTCGGCTACCTATCAGATTAGAGGCGACCAGGATCGGTCTCCCGTCTCTATCGCGCAACCGATCAATCGCCATGTAAATCTGCAGACAATGTAGTCAAAACATCATCATCTACCATTTTGTCAAATTAAATGTTAACTATAAGTAGTTAGTAAGAAACGAAATGATTGTGACAATGAAATGTATTAAAAATGTGAAAATTCTTTCCAGACCGTTCATGGATTGAAAGAATACTAATAACAAACAAATGCTCAATGGAAAGGACGAAACTGCGACTAGATAATGTTTTTATATCCAGAAATGAAATGCCAGAGATTTTCCAAAACAGGGATCTACGAAAAGCCTGCCTAGCTGCAAGAAATACCATGTAAGTAACAAATATCGAAAGTGTTTACCTTTATATAATATACTAGCTGTACCCGCATGTATACGGCTAGTATATTATCCTCCTCCCACCATTAGAGGCCTAATGGGGTCGTGCAGTTTGGACCGACTCACGGCTTCACACGGGAGGGATAAAACCAGTGAACCCGCTGTGCATGACGGCTGATCTGGGAGAAGACCTCAGGCGACCTTGGATGTCTAAGCACTGGCCGGCATGCCGGCCTTTGCATAGCAACCATCCTGAAGAGGGGCCCTTTACTGTCAGAGATATGCGTCTGGTCTAATCCGAGTGTATCCCCGGTAATGCGGCATGTGCAATGATGGTTTATTAATCCTTTCTGCGCGACAAGTAGTGGTTGATGAATCGTTTTCACACATCACACAACCAATAATGCCGTAATACAGAATCGACTCGCAAAAATTATAATACGTCAGTTTAATAGTGTGTCGGTCCAATATGTTACAGAGATCCCTAAATACGTAGCCAAGTTGTCTAATTTTTGTGGATAAATAATCAATATGCCCAGAATAGCGTAGGTTGTTGCCGATTATGGCACCGAGATACTTAATCGATTTCACCCCTTCTCTTTTGAAACATTGACAGTTCAGAGTATCTTCACTGTGAAGTATTATTAAGTGAAGATCTTCAGATGCTTGTCCAGTTTTTATAACACTAAGTGCAATCAACTTGGTCTTATTGATATTAAGAGTAAGCAAGGCCTCATCTAACCATTGTTTAACCATACCCATCTCGTGATTTGCTTTTTCAAATACTTTATGCAAATTATTATCTTGAAAAATAATTATCGTGTCGTCAGCATATGTGATAGTTTTACTTGACACCAAATCGCATAGTCTCATAATATAAACAAGAAACAGGATTGGCCACAGAATAGTACCTTGAGGAACGCCATAATTCAAAACCCGCGGATGGCTATTAACACTTCCAATGCACACATATTGTTTTCTATCAGTAATATAGCTTCTAAGCCAGTGCAGTGTCTTATCTTTCGCTCCTATTTCATGCAATTGCTGTATTAGATTTTCATGTAAGATCATGTGGAATGCCTCTGCCAGATCTAAAAAGACAGCTAAATATTTTTCTCCCTATCTATACAAGTTGACACCGTTTTAGTGATCTCGGCTAAAGCATTTGAAGTACCTAAGCCCCAAGGAACCCACATTGGTTTTTATACAAAATCTATAGAATATAACCATTCTATGAGCCCTTTCTTTGTTTTTTCAAAGATTTTGGACAGTGTAATAATCAAAGCGATAGGTCGATCGTTTTGGATGTTTGACTGATCACCGCCTTTGTGAATTGGAATTACTTTCGCGCATTTCAGGTAGTTCAGAAACTTCCCTTGTCGATAGCTAAGATTGACTAGGTAACATATGAATCCGATTATAAAATCAATAGAGCGTTTATATATAGAAACGCCATCCATTCCCGAGGATGACGAACACTCCCAGGTAGGTCCTGGGAGTGTTATTTCGTATACAGACGTCCTTCCTAATGTTTCATTAATGTACACCACAACACCATCATTTTGTAGTAATTAAACTTACTTGTGTATGATTACTTGTGAATTACTGTACACAACAACACCATCATTTTGAAAGTAATTAAACTTACTTGTGTATGATTACTTGTGAATTAATGTACACCACAACACCATCATTTTACAGTAATTAAATTTACTTGTGTATGATTACTTGTGAATTAATGTACACCACAACACTATCATTTTGAAAGTAATTAAACTTACTTGTGTACGATTACTTGTGAATTAATGCACATCACAACACCATCATTTTGCAGTAATTAAACTTACTTGTGTATGATTACTTGTGAATTAATGTACACCACAACACCATCATTTTGAAAGTAATTAAACTTACTTGTGTATACGTATCATAGGATAGGCTTTATAAACTATGATTTTTAACCATGCCTCTGTCACGATGACGACATCAAAAAAGCAGTTTAGGTATTGGGGGGTGACGAGGAAGTTATCAAAGCGTTTTATTATGCTTCTAATATTAATGCATATAATGGTCAGGAATCCAGGACCACCCAAAACCGCGCGACAAACTTTCGGATTGCTTTCGTTGTAGGTATTGTAAGAATCAGAAATTATTGAGTCTATTATGTCCATAATTTTCCTAAATTTGTTCCACCATAGTAAATATGTTACTTACATAAGGTTTCAGGATACTTCTAATTTACGAAATCATATCGGTGTGATTTTTTTTATAATGTATAAAATTAAATAGACCAGTAATAAAATAGTGTAATATTAAAGTAATATCGATATCTATATATACCTATTATAATAAAATTATCATTTAATAGTTCAATAAATAAATTATAAAAATGAACAATATAAAAGTATCAAAAAGAATGTTTGTATATGTCGATAAAGTAAATCTACCGTGCATGCTTATCGACTAATACTACATCAGGCCTATCTCCAGTATTTTTCTTACGCTTATTATTGACCTATCCAAATACAGTCTGGCGCGGCTGTTTTCCAATATAACTTACGGTGAATATATAATATAATATGGCAACTATAGCATCTGAATGTCATAATATGTCGATGGATAATTCTGTCTGTGAATGAATTCTATTGCTAAGCGTCGAACAACCGGAAATTATACGCCACATACTTTCACCGGGCAGATTAAAAGCCCGACATTTGTCAAGAGTATTATCTTTGATTATGAATCTTCTATACATTTTCGTCTATATCGCACACATGAAACCCACACATAAAACCTACCGAATCATACCCAACTAGATAAACGTAGATGTCTATCGATCACTATAACGTTTCCAGGATTCAAAATAGTCTTCATGATTGGTCTTATAATTTTGTTAGAGATGTATATACAATGCTGAAAGGGCTCCATATTTAGAACGTTTTAGATACATAGTGGATGTTGCTCCATTTAGAACTAGCCATATATATTTGTGACATATCGACGTGCTTAGTATTAGTGATTTTTAATCACTTGTATCAAAATAATCTGAGAAAAGGATCACAGCGATGTTGATAATCAGTCATTTAATAATATAGTAGTGATTGTCATTCTTTTATATCACAATTCATTTACGTGGGAGTCCCCCAACTTTGTCGTTTATCATGCTAGTTATGTGTACTCTGTGATGACAGTGTATCATCATAAATAGTTCAATGCCACGCGCTTGCAATTTTATTGATATATTAGTACTATATTATTGATGTTTCTTAATGCCACCCTCATTTTTTTGGTATTCAACTAAATTTAAAAAAAAACCAAGGTATCGTAGGTCACCCGATAGGAGCGATGCTCTTAACTAATTCAATGTTTATTTTAAAGAAATTTTAACGGCACTGCCTTCTGCCATCTATCGGGCGTACTGAATACTGATTATAGCGGTATCTCACTAGTTACGCTACGGTCCGAGAGATCGTCAATAATAATTTCACAAATCCAATTTAAATACATATATTGGACAAGCGAGAAGGGTTGGAAAGCAGAGGTTGGTAAGTAGGAGGGGGGGGGGGTTGAGAAGGAGATAAGGGAGGAGGGTAGGGTTGGTTAAGTTGGCGAGGGCCTGGGGCGGGTTACAGGCACTTATGACGATCAAGCAGCAACCAAACTGCGTGGAACTGCCACAAATAAAAGAAGAAGAAGCGTCTCGCACTTCTGACGGTAAAGCGTCTCGCCAAAAGCGTCCCATTACAATTTTTGCGAGTTCACTCTCGCCGAGCGTAACTCCGTTAAAAGAGCTTCGCTCCAATTATTTCATTTATCAAATGTTTTTGAAGACATCAATATACAAGTAACTAAAATTGCGTTTGCTGCTAATTAATCGATTTAAGTCATCTCAAAATGGTCGCAATAGGTGTTGGAAATTCAATGGAGCAGAAAGGTGTTGTAGAAATGTCCTTGTGAAATAATTATGTATGCATATTTATAGCGTTAAAGAAGAGACAAAAATGTTATTCTGTACTAGGTCTTGCACAATGCATTTTTATATTTTTTGAGTGCTAATTATGGACCAATAATGACTTTAAGCATCAGCATTAGCGGAAGCCTCTTTAAAGATTATTTAATGTATAACAGCTGCAATGGCAATTTATATATCACAGATCAGCTGACCAGCCCTATATTAGAGATTTGGGAGCCACATTTGTTCACCTCAACGATACCATGAAAATCTGCTAGAAGTTATAATTGGTCTATAATCGCTTTTGTGAGTAACAATTTACAACTGTGTTTTATGCATTATACAAAGCGGTCGTGTGAACTTGAAATTGCGTATAATAAAAAATATTTAAGATTACCTTTAGATTCACAGTCCAGCCGAAGCACACATATAATCACTATATACGAACAATTAAGGTATTCTCTTAAAATATTTTTCGCTTTAAAAACATATTTTCTTATATCAAAAGATCGATCTATGTGGCATTATTCGAATCTATTATAGTATATAGAGTTCGAATATGGGGTTTAATATTTGACTTGTATTTGGAAAAATATCATCTGCAATGACATATTTTAAAACTAATCATTCCTCAGCAAGTCCGTAGAGAAGCAAAAATTTAAAATATATGTGGGTCGCTTTTATTCCAACCCGCCCATAAATCAAACAAACATAACATATCATTTCGACGACAAGACAAAATATAATCCAATTCAAAATTGCACAATACAAGAAGAGGGGATAGTAGCTATTTAGAAGTACAAAAAGTAATAAATTAATATAGATCGAACATTACACAATTTTTTATGAATATGTTGACCAAATTAAAAACTTTCAACGAATTGCAGACTGTCAAGTTTTATATAAACTTCAGATTGGATTCTGGAGGTCGATACGGTCTCTAAACAATATCATTTCCCTGAAAGTCTCGGGTGCACAGCCCTACGTCCAGATATAACTCTTTACTCCCTATCTCGGGCGGTTGAAGTTGGCACTCGTGGCCTCCCAGCTAAATCTCTATTTCACCTATTTTAAGGATCTTGGTCTCTCCAGGAAAATAATTAACTCCTCCCTAGAAAAATTATCTAAAACCGCAATTTCCACATCTCAAATTCTATGGCTTCGAAGGGGGAGTGAGTGAATGGGGTGGTAAGGTGCACGCTCACAGATGGCAAGACAGCTGTCCAAAACCTACCACAGCCGGTCATTAGTCCGGAGGCCACCGCTCACCCACCAGAAGTGTAAAAAAAGTAGTATTATGATGGGCCCGACCTTGGTCGGTGAATTCCATGGCAGCTCCGTTTGTACTTACTTACTAGTCTTATGTGTACCTACATATCACTATACATTAGGTTTAGGTACATACAAATATGTAGTAAAACATAGCTGTAATTGTAATAAAAACCCAGTTATTATATTTTAGAAATAAATTTTAAAAACATGCTCGTTTTAGACCCGTAGCATCACTCAAAGGCGAATAGGAAAATCACACCACCTGTTCAAGAAGGCAAACAGAGCCACCATGGAATTCACCGAATAATATTATTACACTTCTGGGGGTGAACACTAGACTCCATACTAATGACTACTGTGGTAGGTTTAGGACAGGTGCTATTTTTTTAGTGTTTCCCCGTAAATGTGATTCGGCAACTTGTCTTTATGTTGATTAATTTATTTACTCTGCAGTATTCAGACAAGTTAGCTTGTAAGCTTCAAAAATCTGTGACATTGGAGATACCAGAGTACTTTCAGGACATCAGCATATAGGATAAACATGGATAACTTAAAACAGGAACCGATATCATTAACATAAATATTGAACAATAGCAGATCAAGGTGCGATCCTTGCAGCACATCTGAAAGATAGTCTTGAAGTTGGATTTAAAGCCACATACGACAGTGCGTTGATGATTATGAATATAGGATGTGAACTAAGTAAACAGGCTTCCGCATATACCGAGCTTTGTAAGTATTCGTTTACTGAACATAACCATTTCATATTAGCCAAAATTCCACGGAGCGCGCAGATAATCGCAGTGATTAAAAGCCCGTTCATAAAAAAATTCAAAGTAAATTGTTGCAGTGGTTTAAATAGAATACAAACAAGGTATGTTTCTAAAATTATATTCAATACTAATAAAAATACTGTTATCGCCCTACTTTAGAAGTTAAGAGTAAAAAGAAAGAACATTTTTTTAAAATCTTTTTTTAAATCTAAAATCTAACATATCATTTTCTTGTCAACATACACTTCAAAACATAGACAATTGACCCACAGTTAAGATTTTTAGTCGATGGATTTTGATGTAGTTTATGCTGACAGACTTCGATCTCATGTTGGGAAAGAAGAGTAAAATATGGATTTTCAGTCCTTGTACTTAGCATCTCTTATAAAATGGTTGTGACAATTACTTCACCTACGCAACATTTTAATTAAGGGTGTCCCTCATCTATATAACGAAGTACATTCGTTTGTACCTTTACCTAATTACGTATATCAATGGAATATGAATTGAAATTGAATATTTAACTACCCGTTAACACTTTTTATACCAAAACTAGGTCTGCAAAGAATACAACTTTTAGAATAATTACAGTAACACATCATTTATTAAACTTTTCAAATACCTGGTAATTATCATTTAATTAGGTTAGGAAATACAGCATGTTTTAAACTGTTGATTCTTTGATACACTATTAATCTCTAATCATTATCACAATTAAATTTTAATATGTCTGAGTCAAGCAAATAATAGATTGCGCAAATGATAAGAAATGTAGAATGTAACCATTTCAACAATAATCTGAACATTAATTTATCAGAACACAATGATTATTATCCGTGAGTATGAAAGAAATATAAACACAGTGCAATTTTTAAAACGGATTGATTATTCTGAAAATGAGAAAAAGCAACTTTTCAATAAGTGAGGATTTATGAAATTGAAACAGTATTAAATATCTCATGATTTTATTATTATTACATATTGATAAACTGAAAACAATTACTTTAATTTCTTTTCCGAATACTCTTACATAGGATGGATACTCATTATTTATAATCGATACACCGCTAATATATGTATACAGGGTGGAATGGACCAAAAGGCGTTTTTTTACAATACAGCTTCTATGCATGTTATAGAACACAAATATAGTATTTTTATTATATTTTTAGACATCACCAAAATAAACAAAAAAATAAACATTTGGGCATGTAAACCGTCATTACATGTTACACCTCACTGAGTCATTGCTTCGCGGTGCGTAACGCGACTATACAACAGTTTTTTTGTGCAAATGTAATGGCCAACACCCGAGCACCAGATGGCTCAACCGGCTATTGGTCGGTTGGCTATTGTTGGCGATTATCTGTAACGCACCAGCTGTCAAAAAGTATATCATAGTCAAAAAGTATATACAAAGTGTCATTTAAAAAAAAAAAATAATAGGAAATCTTGCATTGTAAATATTTACAAAATGGCTCAATGAAATATTTTAAAAATTTCAGGAATTGATGGACTTAACAAAATATGGTTGAAAAAAAAAATGCCCGACTTTCCATGACGATCTATGTCTATATATCTATATATGTATGTATGTATGTATGTATGTATGTATCT
>JAOPUG010000099.1:10177114-10187570 GCA_027564375.1 Micropterix facetella
GTACATGTTGTTGGTAGCGCAACTGGTGGTGTGACCGTGGTGTCCCGGTAAAATAGGGCCCTAAGATCCACATAAATACTAATCTTAACGTAAGGAGATCAGTTACAAAGGGACATGAAACGTGGCCTACTTTCGTGAGATGACCAAACTACGATCAGTTTCAAGTGCAAACAATTAGAATCAAAATAGCAGCGTGTAATGTTGAAAGAAGGCAAGTACAAGCCAAGAAGGCAAAGAGCCGTCAGTGTTGCAAACATTAAAAAAATCAAAAGCTATCCTCGGAAACAGGGTTGTAAAACCTACTGATTTTTCAGTAAATCTACTGATTTTACTGGGCCGATTGATCTACTTTGGGTGTAAAATAGTTAAAATAACGTTTTAATTGCTCCCCACTTAGGAATGCCACACACAGTACTAGAACGCATCTTACAAATGAATATAATTAATCTGATTAAGTGAGAGGTCACAGTGGAATTCAAGAGACTGGCAAGAAAGCTCACAGGGAACTGCTATAGGATATGAACCTATACTGTCATTGGCAGAGGTGTACTTGAGAACTGATCTCCATGAAATGAAGAGAGGATGGTGAAGAACAGATGGAGAATGGCAAAATGCAGTCAGGCAGAGAGCTTCTGCAAGACCTAACTTCCGACTGTCTATTGCTAAAACCACTCAAGGATGAATCTGCAGATAGTAGTGGGTATGCTCAATGGGTATTATAGGCTCAACCGACATCTACAAGGCGTGCCAATATATTGATCCCCCGCACACCGGCTCAAAAATGCATTCTCATATAATATATAATAGGTATCAAGCTCACCAAAAACACCATACGTGACAGAAAATCAAATTGCTTTGTGAAAGAATATAGCCGTTATACGACACCTAAAATCGTGCATTGATGTTTAATAAATGCAAAACATGTGATCTGAGCCAGTGTGCGAAGGACCAATATACCTGTCGCGGTTTGTACACATTCTGGTCATCTTGTCGGGGCTGCAGAATAAAGAAAGTTATTCTGTCCTGATTTCTTGTTTCTGTTCCGTGTTGGCTCCAGATTTCAAAATGACTAAAGAAATTGAGAAAATCCGGAAAAAAACAAATAACTACTAACCGTGAAAGTTGCGATTGGCTGTCTGACAATCTGCTCCTCTTCGCTCGAGCTCTCCGACTCGGAATCCGAGCCAGTCGCAAAGAATCGACTCATGTTTCTTGTTTTCGTTCCGAATTACACTAAAATAAAACACAATATAAGATACCTCATCGAAAGATAGCACAAATCAAGCAGTGAAGGGAGCTGGTTTGAGGTTAAGTTGGCTCGTTGCGCCTTACTAAAAATAATATAAGAAATAAACGAAAATCACTCACGGATATCGTTTATATTGTTTAGAAAACGATTATTTAGTTGTATTTCCATTAATTTAACGAAAATGAGAAACAGTATGCGACCTAGGCGAAATGCCGACGTCGAAAAACCGTACCAGCGTTGCCAGCTTTTCACAATTAGTTTACGTCATCTGACCAGTAAATTATTTAAACAAAAAAGAAAATAGAACACGACCTAGCGAGACAAATGCAATGCCTGGTTACATTAATTGTTTGTGGCAATGCAGTACGAGAACTTATTATCTCATATACCTAGCTAATCTATGCATAACATCAGACACGACGAAAAAACGTCAAAATGTGCGTATACGGTATACGGTAAAAGTAATGCATCGAACTAATTAGGTACATAAATAATTACGCCTTGAAAAAATACTTTTATTAATCACCCGCACTAAGAATTCATTAATAGTATGCATTAAGAAAGTGTATAATTAATAAAATATTCTAAAAGGTTTGTCATTTATAAAAAAAACAATTAATATGATAGACAAAAATCTAATAACGAAGACACGATACTTTTATTTTTCAATAGTAAAAAGTACGACGTATTAACGCTAGCGTTCTTAGCGGCGGATCGGGTCAGAACGGAACGCGCCACATCGCTGCTTTTGCGTCCATCTGTATGAGGCGCGGCGGACCGCCTGACCGGATTTTTAGTATCGCTGTATAATGAATAGCTCCGATGAAGAGATGTTATTGTTCCACATCCTTCTTGAAGAAGAGCAATTACAAAAAAAAAACGACGAGTACATTGTACTCACCGTTTATATATGCACTCACACCTTATTACCACATATCATGCACCAACAATACCCTAATAAGCCCTAATAAGGTGTGGGTTATGCAAGAAAAGAATTGTATTTGTTGAATATCATCATTTGTTTTCTGATCTGAAGAGAAATCCAGTCAAATTCTTCGAGTATTTTCGGATGTGTTTCGAAAAATTGTTTGTTACGTGAAGATTTACAGAAAAATACAACAAAATGACGAAGGCCAATTGAGCCAAAAGAACGACTTAAATTAGTATTGATTGCCGACATAACATGTGCTCCTGCATTCGCCTGCCTGCGTCGACTAGACGGATCGAGGCAGGTCGCAACGCACCGCCGACAAAAATACGCCTGGCGAGCGATTCACATATGCGTTACAGCCCGCCCCGCCCCGATCCGTCGCTAGTGTAAGATATTTCATACAAAGCATAGGAAAGGGGATTTTTACGTTGTGATGTGGCTCGACTTAACCCGCCTGGCGGGCGCTAGCCTAGTGTAACTACCGTACATGATAAAGGCTAGCGTCACTAAGAGGGCCGGGCCGTATCGCAACGCAAAAATCCATGACGACGTGATCCGATGTATGCTGTAGAACTAGAAATTTCCTTCGATCTGATACGGCAGTCTGTGCCGCGCACATATGTATTGAAAAAAAACATCAATCATTCATATAATTGAGTAGTAACTACCTAATAAACATCAAAGTAATTATTTTTCGATTTCGATTCGATTGATATTTATATGTGGAAACAATAAATAATAATTATGGTTATCTATATATATATTTAATTTGACACACTCGGTCGTATAGGATTGTATTGAAATAATTTGTCTGGCAACGTTATATTAGAACACAAAAAACTGGGCCGAAAACCACCTCTGTTAAACTGTCAGCTGTCAAAAAATCTAAAAACATACATAACCTAAAAATAAGTATCGCGTAACAATACTCTTAAACAAATCAATTTAACAATAAGCGCCGAAATAGACAATGGAGGATCAAAGCGCTCCTTCAGGGCCTCAAATAAATCCGGATCTCCAGGCTTACTTAGAGAGAAATGACTTTTCTGCGTTGTCGCGATATATCTTAGCCGTAAACTCTAGATATCGGGAGAATATGATTGTACCAAAGCTGCTGGGGCCTGTCAAGATCAAAACCAGAGAGGAGAAGATGGTGGAGGCCGTATTCGAGAGCTGCCCCTTCAAATCCCTTATGAGCTGCGTTATAGGTTAGTCTGCAGTTTTCTATTTATCCTGTTCATCGAAAAGAGAGTCCATGGTCACGTGTTGTCCCTTTTAGTTTGGGAGCGATTAAAGAGTAGAGTAATAGTGGACCAGCATATAGGTTTCTCTTTTCTACTCCTCTTGCTTTTTCTCCTCGACTTGGTATTCTCGGATGCTGATGACGCTCCCGATGATGTTTATACATGCGTTGCACTGCAACGCATGTATAAACGAAGATAGCGTCGGCCTGGCGGCTGTCCTCTTTTTCGGGTAAAGCTGTCCAGGTTGCTTCGTCATCACTTTCGCCACCGTAAACGTCGATTCTGTCCACCTTTGCGGAGTACGAAGAAATTTGTCAAAATTTGCTTTTTGCGTGCGAAAATAGCATCAGATATGTCTGCGCCGGGTGAAAACAGATGCTATAAATTGAAGACGTGCTTGGCTCAAGGGCCGTGGGGGGGGGCGTCACCCCCACCCCTCTTGTTTTAGTATCTCTGCTTAAGAAAAATCAAAACTATGCGAAAATATTGCCCCCGACCCTCCCTTATTTATTCTTGAAAAAATTGAGTCAACTATTTTAACTTTCTTGTCCTTACAGGTTATGGTCTGGGCGCAGCCGTAGGCCTATTCACGTCATCGGTTAGTCCGAACATGGCTAGCGTCGGCATAGAGAAAACACAAACGGCTAGAGAAATTTTCATGGAGATGAAAGGCACCACTCTGGGATACGCCAAGAATTTCGCTATCATAGGGGCCGTCTTTTCTGCTGTGGAGTGCACCATTGAAACGGCGAGAGGCAAGACCGATTGGAAGAACGGAACCTATGCAGGCGGCGTCACCGGCGGACTTATCGGACTCCGGGGTTAGTTTAAATCGAAATTGACTTACCAGTAATGTCAGCGATAATATCCACTGATTTACTGCAAACAACCATGCAAATGTTCCTTTCCTCTATCTCAAGCAGCCGTTTGTGCATCTCTAGCCGAGCAGGACTCTGCCGCATTGGTAATTGCCTTATGCATATTCTTTTGCAATGTAATTTGCTCATTTAAGAAGAGTTCTGTCTCTTTCTACCTTAAAAAAGTAATTTAAACTACTTTTGTATCTACAACGGCGGTCGGCAACTGTTTCATAAACATGATTGACCTGTTAATTTCTCTTTTACTGCACTCGTTACGGCAACATAGGTCTATATAATTCGCTATATTGGCCGCAGTACGAACTGATGACTCGGGCCATAAGTCAGTGAATGTAGGGTTGGTAGCATGTAGATAAAAAATACTACCTGCACTACAGATATGTCACGCTTTGTAAGGCCATGCAAGTGCAGAAGAAATAGTATGATTCTAATGATTTATGGCCCGAATTGTGGCGACTATAATAACTAAAATCCGTTCGAATCTTAAAAACTCATCCCTGTTACTATTTGGAAGTCAATGAATAGATCAGCGCTGGACTAAACACTATATATAAACATTCATTGAGTTAAAGTAGAAAAAATCCTAGTTTGATTTTTTCGAGGCACTGTCTAATAAGAGATTTTTTCATTTCAGCGGGCGTTAAAGCGGGTATAGTCGGCGCAGCTGGCTTTGCCGTATTTTCTACAATAATTGATTATTATATGCATAGCAGATTTTGAAACTATTAAATAATAATTATCATTACTTAGTGTTAATGTTGTATAATATTTTTGTTGATTAAATATTATTAAAATGAAAAAAATTATCATCATTCAATTACGACGGCCAATTTCATACTGCAGTCTCCCGTTCGGATAAAAAAGTAGCTGTTTTTTTTTAATTTCGCATCGGGCAAGCCGTAAATCGGGTATAGGCAACCTATACTAGTTTAAGGGTCAACATATCAATTTTCCTGTACTGAATGAATAAAAATATTTTTCCTATTTTAAAACATCAATGTATTCATAAAATCATTACCAATTTGAACATTTTCCATCGTGTATTACTGCACTGCACCGTAGAATAGCGAGATACATACAAATTGTTGCGTATTTAGATATAATAACGGTACGAAATAGCAGTCCATTATCTTCCAGCTAGTCTACGCTCAATGCATACGTAGCCATGATCACATTTACAGTGATAGATGCACGAGTGTTGTTCTGTAGTGCTCGATAAATATTCTGCGCCTACGGATACTTGGCGAGCGGCGACTAATGCTTCGAGGGCTGGATAACAAGGTAGCTATGCAGCAGCGACGAGTCATTCTGGCTTCTAGTTAGAGCCCAAACCGTTAAAAAAGACCGGGTTCTACTCCGAATTGGACCCCGACGGATATCAGACCGATTAGCCTTTGGCTCCACCGTTCCGCCGAAGCGACTCATCATTCCATCCCGAAGAGTTAGCTCCTCCCCCGGGCACCGCCACGTCTCCGAGAACCCGGGTGCTTCCGCTTCCTCTGCAGTAGACAGAATCGGTCATTCCGTTCAATTATTTTCAATTTGTTCTGCGTATGGGCGCAAAAGCACTGCGGGCGTGGACGCTAAAATATTTCCCATTGATAATAACAGATCATAAGTTTATCAATTAGCGAAACTGGATTTTGATATCTTGTAAAATATCTTAAGATATATTTCAATTAATTAAAAATGATGGGATGGTGCCACCCCTGCACCGTTCCTCTCTGTCATCCGCTCGCTCGGTTTGACCTAAGCAGCCAGTAAAAGAGTGTATATTTCTGCGGTGATTAGTATTATCTACGACATAGCACACCGTGGGTTGTGAAGGGGAAGCATAAAAATAACCGGGCCGGGGCAAAAATAGTTTAGGAAATTAGTGAATTAGTATTGACTTTTGTTATGTGACTTTCGCATATCGTAAAGTTTTTGCATGAATTTTCCGACGTTGCTCCTCGTCAACTGACTTTTCATTGGAACGTTTTGCTCACATCGCCGCCGCCGGGTGCAGTGAGTCTCGCTTGACGCGAACCAGCCGTGAGGATCGTAAATTGACGCGAACGGAGGATTAAGGAGTATCAATAATCGACAATTAATTAATGCAGTAAATTTATATTTAATCAGACTGATTTTAATACCGAAGAGAATTTAACAAATTCAGTCTAGATATTCCAGACACATTATAATAACCATTCATCGAAAAGTAGCATGTGTACTTTTGGACATAGATATACACTTGTAAATAAATAATCAAAAAAGATATAGCTTTCTAAAGTCTCGATAAAAAATGTAACTGCCAGAGGGTGTGTAAAGTTGGCAGGTAGTTGGTTTATTTAAATTATGAAAGTGGTCACTCGAATCAATATAAAAGGGGGCGACTCTCATAGTTAAAATGGAAAAAATGAGGACAGCAAATAAGTGTTTTTAAAAATTCTATCAAAAAATCAGCACACCGAGTTCCTACCTAGGTGTTGGCGAAATTGCCACCTGCTGGGGATGCAGGTTTTGGATGACACGCAAATCACAATTGGGGGGCACAAAAATACTGTGAAAATACGCATTATTTTACACTCTGAAAAACTGTTAGGAATGTTACATTTCCAACCGGTGACTGGTGTTTGCAATCGACTTTCAGTATTTCTATTCTTATTAAATATTATCTCTGTTCTGCTGCCGCACAAAAAAAAACTGACTAGTCGACATGATCTCTATATGATGTAAATCTAGACTAAGCACTGCGAAGAATGGCTTTATGATCTATCGTAGTCATTAGGGGAAAAGGAATATAAAACACAAGGTTTTATATTCCTCATTTAATTACTTTTTTTTATTTTGCTGTGGTTTTGTCAAGGTTTACTGAGATTTTTATCACAAAATGTTTTGTCAAGGTGTTTACTGAGACATATCAGTTTTTTTATTTGTTGTGTGAGGCTTTTGCAAGGTTTATTGAGCCTGGTATCACAGCAACCATTTCTGGTCTATTGTGATCGCCCCATACTATAGTTCCGTGCTAAGCTTCGCGTCGTTCAAGAACCGCAGTAAGCTTTTGGCGGTGTATTGTTTTACCTCTTCAGCTTGAAGGTAGTAGCCACCCAGGTGGGTGTTCTTTTTACACATAAGTGGACCACATTGCACACTAGGTGCATGGGAGTTTCGTCTGCAGTTTGGCAGAACCTGTACACTAGTGTCCCAGCGCTTGAGGTTGAACATATGTTTGTTCAGGCCACAATGCTTTGTAAGCGCCCTCACTACGTAAATTGTTCCTATTTAGCGCTAAAGCTTTGGACAGTCTTACGGTCGTAATTCAAGCCTGGCGTGTTGTTTCACTGGTTGAAGGATTGTTTTAAACATAGTTTTTGAGCATTAAGTTTGCCAGGCTTTTTGGTACGCCACAGCATGGTTCATGACCGTATAACGTTCCCTTTGCTCCTGTGTATTTCCGTAAATTTATACTTCTTTCGAAGTTTGGTCACTCTCCATATATTCTGCAGCCTACATATAATTACTTTTGTAAAGACTACTATTTTGCGGCTTAATTTAGAATTTTTATTTCATATTTAACAACTTTATCATTTTTTCTGCAAGTATAAAATAAAATGTAAATTCTTCAAGTTAATAAAGTAACAAAATCAATGTTTATGTAATTCACAATTATTATTTACGATTCAATTTCTTCCATTCAGCAAAATCCAATAACAAAAATGTAATAAAAAACAATATGAAACACCAATTTTTTTCCTATGCTTAAACCCCAATATTGCCATAATTCAGTTGTTTCTCACTGCCACCAACTTCACAGAGCTATCGCCAGATGATCTACAACTATGTATTTACAACGGATGAATGAACGTTAACCTTTGAATAACAGATGTATTAGTCAATGTCACCGATATTTAAATTATCCCAACTGGAGCCGGAATGTAAGATCATTGCAAACCTTTAATGTTTACAAAATTTAATGCAACTATAGCTTACCGTACATTAGACAAATGTACGCATTAATTGTTTAGCTCCTCTTGTGGGACATACTAATGTAAAACCCAGGTTAAATATGTAAAAAACTGGAATAATAATATTAGCCGCGATGCCTGGTGATAACGAATTAATAATGACCTAGGTGTACTGTATTTCTACTGAATCGTAAATTATAATTAGAGTTTCACAAAGTTGAGTTGGCATTTTGTAACTATGCTGGAAGGATCATTTCATTTGTTGTACATATTTACTGATAAATTATCACAATTACTGTTGTCTCACTCGTTACGCTCGCCATTTCCCAATTGATGGGTACTCCAGTAGTTTATAAAGTATTATCGTAACAAAAGCGAAAGTTTATCCAAGTTTGCCAACTCCCATCTATTATCTAGAATTTGCAATAACACCCTTTCACACTATTTTACAGGTTTGATTACCACCAAAAAAAAAAAAAACAGAGGTAGTTATCTCTATTGTTAAAGCTACATAGGTTAAACTTTGCTTTCGAAAAGCTCATTCATTTAATTAATTCATATAAATTATTCATTATTTTAATGTTAAGTAGGTTTATCTAGCGAATTCTTAATGTACACAGGAAGTAAATGCCGGCCTACGAGAAGGGATAATTTTCAATAACAAAGTGCAAGTGGACCCTTTATTAACACACTTATTTGTATAGTGCTGGGAACTGGTCGGTGCTTGTGTTCTCGTGCTTATGTTCTCACCCAAACATTAGAAAACAGGGGTTGAAAACTTTTGTCGAAAACTTAAAATTTAATCATTTGTTAGTGTAAGGTCCATTTCTTTAGTATTTGATGGGTAATAGCTAAAAATAACTTTGGTACGGAACCCAAACATTTATTTAAGTTATACTAACATTTCTATGTCTCTAAAAATACAAATTTTAAGAGAAAAGCAAAAGTTGCTGATATTTTTCCAAACCGTAAACCTATGCTTAATGGCTTATTTGTTATTAAGTGGGTAATTAAATGGAAATCCGTGCAGGGTGCAGGCGGCCGCGTAATAACTGAACCAACGCTTTGTGAACCAATTGTATCAGCCGCGAGACATCCTGTTTCAGGTAGCGATTTCCTTGGTAACGTTAGGTCCTTTATTAGCAAAATTTATCTCTGCTGGTGGGCCGGACTCTAGGTAGTTGAAGTAGCTTAGGATCTTGCGAGTGTTCCCATTGGATCCCACGCAGGCAAAACGCAAGGCTCTTGAGAGAACACGGCCAGGACTTCATCGGGAACATATTTGCGGTCGCAAACCACCTGAAATGCAATTTATGATAAATTGTGATGATTAAAGAAATATATATGTAATTGATTTAGTAGTAAGCAGGCAGATTTCCAGATCACCTGAAGAAGGTGAACGTATGGCTTTTGTTCAAATCAAGTAACAAAACTAACCTCAGACTACTGGATACACTAAGTAAAATAATTTGATGACAAACAGCAACTAACTGAATACCTCGAGACTGGCGTACCAATGACCACAATAACTCAATGGTTGAAATACAAGGAGACACAACATACTCACCAATACAGAGTATACTAGGACAAAAAGCTGCGAAAGAGCTAATAAAAAGCATTCTCAAGAAAAATGTAGAAGCTACTGAAACAACGCAAGAACCCGCTACGCATACTCACAGGATACCTCACGAGTCTTCATAGACACAAACTCTAGGAGTCTTCATAGACACCGAGGAAGCATTTGATAACGTATCTTCTGTTAGTATTTAGAGAGCACTTCGAATGCATGGAGTAAATCGTACAATGATTGGCTGGATCAAAAATATACTGCAAAACAGAGAGGTCTGTATAATATCCGATGACACCCAAGTCAGGACTGTATGAAAGTGTGTCCACAAAGAGGAGTGTTCCTCCCACCCCCACTTCTCTGGGATATGCTGGTATACTCATCACAAAACTAAATAATCGCAGTCTATATACAATAGGATATGCTGATGACATAAACATATTAATAAATGAAGACAACATGAATTAAATCAAAGACTACTGCGGTTGTTTGACATTATAAATAAGATAAAACGAATTTACCGCATGAAGTTTGTAACACCTGACGTTTTGTCGATGCTGCAACCGCCGTTGTCCAGGGTAGACCGAAGTGCCGTCAATCGTCTTCCGTTATTCTGCGGGTACGCGGACAGCTGTTACTG
>JAOPUG010000099.1:10491213-10501530 GCA_027564375.1 Micropterix facetella
TCTATGCAGCCTGGCGTGAAGTAGGTAACTGAATAATTGTAAAACCGAATGCAGTTACCTTTTTTTTTCTTTCTTTCTTTCTTTATTCATTTATTTATTTTCCCGCCGGGTCTATTATTGGGCTTTATTCAGTGTATTTAGTGCTAATTTTGGAATATTTATATACATATATAGGCTAAGTTTCAACAATCTGTAAAGATTTTTTCGAAATAAAATTGAATTGAACTCCTGGAAATCATCAGATATGTTGCGCGGTCAGCGGTTTCAAGACCCTGAATGAAACGGTGTGTAAGCTTTCAAAACAGCCATTTTAACAACCCGAACTTCAGATTGGAATTACTGTTTCAATAGTTAGTTTGGGTGAATACTAAAATGGGTTGATTTTAATTGAGGATACCTGAAAAAATACTTTTCACTTGTTTTCTGTTTGTTGTTTTTCCTATTCTCTAAAACTTGAAGCCAAAAAGTATTTGACCAGTGTGTTCTCTCGACCATGACATACAATGCGGACACAGTTGAAATCATGAAAAAAATGAGAGTCACCTAACGAACAATGGAATGAACTATGCTTGGGATATCGCTACGAGATTAGCGAAATTATATTATTAGACACCGCACCAAAGCGGTAGATATAGGAAATGTCGTCTAGTCTTCGGAGCCCAGGTGCACTGCGACCTTGGCAGACTTTTTATGCCTCCATTTGCTTATATGTAGTTCATTCCCCAGTCTTTCGCTTTCTACACATTCCAGTATCTTTGAAGGATTTCTTCAATCTAACTTGGGTCAGAACTTGTCATCTTGGTCATCGTGGTCAGAAATTGGCTACTAATATATTCTGCCATTATTGGTCAATCTGTCGTCTTTCCCGTTGCTGTGGCCTTTGATACACCATAGAATGGTTCTCGACATGTGATTGGTTGTAGGGCTCCTTTTTTATCCAACAGTGACGCTGTGTTGTATACACAGAAGTCTTTTAGTGCTTGAGGCGCATTCCAAGGGTCTTTGACTTATTTTCAGATGATGAAATAGATCTCGAAGCAGCATATGTATATGACTATACGATTCAATATATGTTGATGTTGTAGACTTTTTCCCTGCGTATCTCTGTGTTTCATATGCGTCTTGCGCATCAGGTGATGGCATACAACTCTGCCTGGAATATCGAAGCGTGTCTACTTAGGCTTTTTGAATAGTTAGCCTTGGGTTGCTCTCTGAATATTCCTGAGCCTACATCATCAGAGGTTTTTGAGCCATAGGTGTGCCAGATCATAGCGCAATTTTCGTATCATTTTCTTTCTGCCACCTTCTGTGTCTGGTATTTCGTAGTACGGCTAATTGAAATTGTATCTGTGATCATTTCCATGATTTAGTCATGAAATGTCAGTGCTTACAGTTTTGCTAGCCGTTGACTTGGGGATTAACCCGTGCATCCCAGCCATGGCCTAACTCTATAGAATATAGAGCAGTGGTAGGCTAAGTAGTACTTTAAGGGCTGTGCGCATTATGACTGTTTCAAATGTATATTATATGTCATCTTTTGTAAGTTAAGCAGACATAGGAGACCGAATAGCTAAGTTGAAATGACAATGGGCAAGTCCAGAGATGACGATCGTTGAAGCACAAAGTTCTTACATTGGAGATTAGGAGCGAGGAGGCGAAGCCACAAAAGTGCGTAGACCACAGGTCAGATATATGGATAGCAATGAGGATGTACTGGCAGAAAAAAGCTTAAAACAAATCAATACAGAATTACATTCCATTCCTACCAACCTTCAACGAAAGCAGTCGGTGGTTTATGATAGACGCTGGCTAAAGAGCTGATGTGACAGATCAGCTCGTCTAGGAGTGTTGGCTCTAGGAGGTCAGTCTCCTCGGATATCAGGGGCTTGTCAGCTAGGACCACCTCCTTGGCAGCAGCAGGATCCGTCGAAAGTAGACGCCAGTAGATAAAACCGCGATCTCTGCGAAACGAGTAATCTTTCGTGTCATACCTACAGGTAATTCCAATTAAAAAAAAAAGGATACTGATCAAAAATATTACCGCAAATCTGGATTGTCTGAATCTTGGGTGGCCAAACTGAGGACATGTTGTACTAACTCTTGGGTATCTGCAGGTCGTTTCAAAAACAGTTTTACCACAGCCGTCAGCAGCTGCAATTGTACCTAGAAAATTAAAATGGTAAATTAGGGTTGCAGTTACATTTTTTAGTATCTCTTTTCATTCCTTTTGGCTTAATGGCAAGAATTTTAATTTACGGCTCATTGCCATGACATAGCCGAATATTATAATTTGAATGGAAGTGCGATGTCGGTTTGTTTTGCAAGCCATGCATATATATAATATATTCTAGATTTTTCTATATGACGATATTATATGCGTTCTAACATCATAAAGATGAGAGACAAGATGCACAAGAGACAAGATGGTGATTGGGCTATTCATCACTGCAGTTCGATCATTCATATTTTATTTTTGTCTAATATTCAGATACAACACCAGTAGCAGTAGATTTCACCATATAAACAGTAGCCCGTTGGGAAAACCCAAAATGAACATAATATAATAGAATAATCAAAATCCGATATAAAAAAAACCTATAAGAGCCTTTTTACGAAATGATTCATCTCTACAATTTGTCAGGAGACGAGATGCAGTTCTACGGAATAAAATAATTAAAATCTCAATAGATATGAATAAAATCCATAATATTTTATTTTGTTTGCCCCCCCCCCCTCATATAGCATATACGGGTTAACTGGATAAATTAGTGTCACATTCTTAGGGGTGATTCTGGACATCAAACTAAATAAGAACAATGAAAAAAAATATTCACAAGAGGTTACTGAGTAAATATTCTGAATATCCGGATGTTAAACATTTATTCAATATTACAGTAGATCCAATATGGTGGCCACCGCAAAATGGCAGATTAACTTTCTCTTTACAATCCCCTCAACATGGGTATCAGATGAAAGGTAGAATATAATAAAGCCATGTGATCTCATTCTAAATCCAATATGGTGGCTATCACAAAATGGTGGAATAGGTAGGGCTTTTCGAAATATAATTTTTAGTCTGTTTTAAAAACAAAAAATAAATATTTTAACTGCAATAAGTTTTTTCCAAATATCGATTAATACTAATCTTGAAGCACCTATTCATCATTTTGTTCAATTTTTTCTGGAATTTTAAAATGCATATTTTTCATGTCAATGAAGTTTTTACTACAAATATCAGAACCCCATCGAGCATCAGAAATTGTCCTCTTAACACATTAGTAAACATATTGTCGGGCGAGCGCACGGTTCAGAATAGTCACAGGTGATATGGTAGACGCGAGCTACGTGGGATAAAAGAGAGAAGAGGTAATCTGCTCTCTACGCTCGAGTAAATGATTTTGATTATGACGAAAAGTTATTTTAAATGTACCTGAGCATTCTCATCGTGGAAGCCTTCCAAGAAAGAGTCCAACAGTTCATCGGCGTTGTCGATTCTCTCGGCGTACTCTCCGACAATCCAGACCATAGAAGCCCTCGCTTCCGGCTCATCCAGAGTATCCAAATTCTCACATAGGTTGCTGATGATACTTTCATATTTATTAGGGTACTTCCTGAAGATATCCTTAATGACAACGATTGCCTCTTGCACTACATAGTTCACTTTGGTCTGTATCAAGTCCAGGAGGGTCGAGACGCAGCGTTCGGCCGAAGGCTCCACCTTTAAAATCAAACAAACAAATTAAATTATTATTGTTTATATTTCAATATTATATTCTTAATAGTGTGACAGGACAGGAGCCTAAATTATCAGTCTGATTTCACAAAAACTTGGCATATGATATTTACTAATATCTCTAGACGAGTCTAGACCATTCTAATAAACGGTGTTCGCTACCTAAATTTTAAAAAAAAGTTATGATATAAAAGGACATCAAATTGAACAACAAAATTGTTTTGTTGTATAGATTTAAGGAGTTTGAGTGCCATGGAATTCACCGACCGGAGTTGGGCCCATCATTATACTATTATTACACTTCCAGGGGGGTGAGCGATGGACTCCGGAAAAATGACCGGCTATGGTAGGTTTAGGACAACTGTCTTGCCACATGTGTTCGTGTACCTTCCATTAATTCACTCCCCTTTTAAAGCCATAGGCATAGGCATTGCAGCTTTAGATATTTTTTCTAGGAAAGAGATGATTATTTTCCCAGAGAGCCCAAAATCTTCAAAGTGGTAAAACAGATATTTGGCTGGTAAGCCACGAGCGCTAACTTCCACAAAGGGGACACGAACTATCCTCTGAATAGCGACATTGAGCGAGGTTACTGGGGTATAGAAGTGTATACTGAAAGGCATTTAAATAAAATTTCAGCATCTCCAGTATCCAGTCATACAACATTGGCTGCCAGTGCATTGGAGGAGGAATGCAAAAGTCCCCAACTGTTGTCCAGACATTCAGGCATTGAAGGCCAACAGCGTGAGCTATACTATTGCTGTCGTAATCTCCGCGCAAGAGGTTTGGCAGGAACACTCTACCTCGGCATGGCAGCTATCAAACCATTTGCAGGTGGATTGTAAAAATTAAGAAATCTGTAAAGGCAAAAATAGATAGTTCATGCCATCTTTGTAGCAATACCCCTTGCACAGCTAGACATATTTGGGCTGGCTGCAAAGCGGCTTTAGATCAAGGACAGTATACTTACCACCATGACATAGTCCTTGCTATTATTCACAAGGTAATCAGCCTCTCAGTGGCTCGTGCCAACAAGGGTCTGACAGTACCCTCCAAACCACCAATACAGTTTGTGCGGGATGGCTCCAAAGGCAAAAAATATTCCACTACAAACTCTTTACTCCCAATCTTGAAAGAGCCCTTATTGAAGAATAAACTGTTCCGTGGAAATCAAATATTCCAAAAGACCATGAGTACAAATTAAACAAATACCATGATCTTGCAGATGCCATCGCCCGGAACGGCTTCGCTGTTCACCTTCACGCGGTAAAAGTTGGCGCTAGTGGCCTCTCAGCCACGTCTGTATTTCACCTATTTAAGGATCTTGGTCTCTCCAGACCTCGGACCTTGATCATGGACATTAATGAACTAATTCCTAGAAAAAATGTCTAAAACTGCGATTTCCCCATCTCAAATTCTATGGCTTTGAAGGGAGAGTGAATTCAAAGGGTGGTAAGGTGTGCGGTCACATGTGACAAGACAGCTGTCCTAAACCTACCACAGCCGGTCATTAGTCTGAAGTCTACCGCTCACAGCCCAGAAGCGTAACAATAGTAGTGTGATGGGTCCCACTCAGGTCGGTGAATTCCATGGCAGCTCTGTTTATACCTACTGCATTTTGGTTGGATGGATGTATAATCACACATGTCGGCACTGACAAAATAGACAATGACAAGAGTATTAAAGCTACATTTAAGGTCTTAATTGTGGTTTTATTTGGGATGGATTCTCGCAGGAAATTCATTGATACATGTTTTCAAATTCTTTTGATTTGGGTTTTTTTAGTTGTATTTTTGTTTTATTAAGATACACCTTTATGAGTTCCTGCAGTGAAAAAAAAGTGGTGGCACGTAACATGTTTTTTTGTTGTTTTTTTTATGTCTAGTTTTGTGGATAGAGTCTAAATTATTCTATGTTTTTTTTGGTTTTCAAATTTGTTATAATGCAAAACTAGTAGCACCACCATTATAGTTGAGAGTTGAATGAGACATGTTACCTTAATAGCGCATCTTCCGATTGCTCTCACAGCCTTGCGAACAAAATCAACATCCACTTCGGTCGCATACTCCTTCAGTTCTCCCAGAACTTGAGCAATATTCGCCTGCGATGCCAAGCGAATCATGATGTCCAACTTTTCCAACTTCACGTATATGGGATCATTGTACTTCACGAAGAATACCTGAAATAAAATCTCCTATTAGGAATCTGAAATATGTAATGTATCCTAGGAAAAATATTGTTCAGCACCGCTCTACAATTTCTTAATTTTTGCTCTAGAAAAAGATGTGACTGCTCTACATGATGCATAAGTTGTGATTGCTTTAGGCAATTTAGCGCTAAAACTATTGGAAAACCCTCCTGGAGAATCTTAATGAGCTACGCATTTATGATAAGAGTGAATTCTTGGGAGCGATAGCGTCTATATCTTCAGGCATAATGACGACCACCTAGGGCGCTCAGCTTTGCAATGTCATATTCAGCAGCGGGGCTGATGGGCCCGACTGAAAAGAAATTCAACTAAAGAGTAATTGGCCAGTGGAAGATGTCACATCTTTTTAAATGCTCGTCGATTGATCTGATTGATTGGGCGTAGATTTAAGAACCTTAAGAACTGAGAGCATCCCATAGCCCAGATACCTGGGAAGGGACAATGCATCTCTACAGATTTCGGCACACCTGGCGGCGACAACACCGCCAGCGTGGTGAGGCCCTTTGCCCATAAATATAACCTACTTAACTTTAAAGACAATAAGTCCAAGTATGATTTTAATGAATTGAAACCCTTTCAGACATTTTTTCCAATATTTTTTTCAGATTTGTTGCTAAATTTTACTGAAAAACTAATGAAAGTTTTTAATCTTTTTAGAGGGTTATTAAACTGACTTAGAATTTGACACAGACATACAAAGGGTACTAGGAAAGTTTTGCAATATGACACAACAATGAGTCGCAGAAAGCTGCTTTTTGCTGCATGTTGAGACATGTTCATACATGCATAGTAACCGCTGCGCCAAGTTGATGAGCTCAGTTATTCATTAGCAGTGAGAGTGTAAAGTGCTTGCGATGACATCACGGTCACAAAATGAGATAAGGGCAATTTTGCGTTATAATTTTGTGCGTGGTTTAAACATAGACCAGTGCTTAGAAGAAATGACTCTTTCACTAGGTGTTGTTTGTCCACATCGTACAATGATATTCAGGTGGTATAGAGAATTCCAAAGGAGACATTTCACTCTGAAGGATGTGAGAGGATGGGGAGGCCACAAACGTCAGTTACTGCTGTAAGGAAAATGCTTGACGAGGACAGGAATGACCTACCAACAGATAGAGGGTACTTTAGGCCTAAATGCACCAGCAATTTGTTTGATTCTGTATGATCTTTTACACATGAAGAAACTTTGTACTCTCTGGGTGCCGCATCGAAGAGCTGAAGAGCAGATGACACAACATGTGACTTGGTGCCGGGAGATGCTAAAAAAGTTTGATAAGGGACAATCTCGGTATATGAATAACATTGTGACAGGTTACTTGGCTATACTATTACGATGTGCCGACCAAGGCTGAAAACAAAGTTTGGGTCTTTGATGATGAGGACACACCCGTAGATGTCAGAAAATCCCAATCTGTAAAGAAGAAAATGATAGCCGTAGTTTTGAAATCGAGTAGAATTGTGGAATGTGTCGTTTTAGGTGCACAGAAGACGGTCACAGCTAAGTGGTATATTGGATCTATGCGACTATATTGGATCTATCTGCGGCCAAAGTCAAGAATGGACACCTGATTCCTCCATTGCGATAATGCTCCAGCTCACCGCGCCAAAGCCTGCACCGAATATTTGACCACGACAGGACTGAAACTTCTCGAGGTCTCTCCCTACAGTCCAAACCTTGCTCCCTGTGACTTTGCACTGTTTTTGCATGTGAAAATGAAGCTAAATAGGAGGCAATTTTCCAGTGATGAGGACCTTTGCGAGCTTAGGACAACGAGTGTGCTTTACTCCTTAGTGAAACACTGGTTTAAAGATTGGTTTCGGAGGATGCAGAGGTGTATTGGTGTATTGTGATGAGGTGTATTGAATATAGAGGAAATTACTTGAAAAAAATAAATAATAAAGTAATAAAAAAAATAATAAACAAAGCTGTAATGCAGTACTTTCCTAGTAGCCTTTGTATGTTATTTTAGAATTGTAATATAAAAATATTAAAGCCCATTTGGCTCCTTTTTATGATATTTCTCCATATATTACTCATAAAATGTAGAAGATTATTAAATAAAACTTTAATCACATTAAACTTTTGACCTTTATCTAACTATTAGTATAACATTTATAGCAGAAATATTGTAATTATACCTTTTATATTGATTATGTGATCCCTCCTTAAATAAAATACCTATTTTTACTACTCACCTTCATCTCGTGCTTTAGAATGTCGGGCCGTTTCTGAACGACGAGATTGATGTTCCTCAAGGCTACATACTGCACCTCCGGCTCGGCACTCAATAAAGTAACTAAAGGAGGAGCCAGTTTTCGACTGAGCGTCGCGCAGAAATCTGTATCCCCAGCTAAAATCTCCATCAGTTTCATGAGGACCTGGTAAAAAACAAAAAACAAAAAATGTATATCTCCGTAACCCCCCCGTTTCAAAACATCTGAAAATGTTAATGTAAATTAATCCATAAAAAATAAAAGTAAAACGGTGCACTAAAACTTTCGAGAATCAAGGAAGTCATATAGATAAATTAGTTGGAAACATTTTTGTTTTTCGAAGTATTTGCTGTAAAATTTATCGCACTTTACCATTCGATGGAATCAGTTATTATAACATTCATTCCACTCAGAAGTCAAAGTACTCAAAATGGCAGTTTTGAAGGCGTCGATGGCTTCTTCCGGTGTTTGTAAAATCATTGACCGTCCAATTTATTTTTAATTCTAGGGAACATAAAGATATCATTGGGGCTTAGGTCAGGGCTCTGCGGTAGATTGTCGACCAATTCAATGTTTTGCTGCTCTAAAAGCTCTTTTCTTATTCAGGCTGTCTGAGAACTTGCATCTGGATGAAGGATGATGCAACAATTGCAGTTTTCTTTTCAGAGTTCAACGATATGCCAATTGCATTGACTATTCTTTGTCCCTTAAGAGGAATAGTAGGAATAGTCGCAACATAACCGGATTTGGATACAAACCAATTCTTCACCTGATACGATGCTAAATACAGCATTAAGTTCCTCTGAGCAACTTTTCGAAATCTTTGAGGCACCAAGTAAGTGTGTTGCTTTCTGTTCCTCAAGTAGCAAATGAGCAATCCAGCGGTTAAACAGCTTTCTTAAATACAATTCCTCATGCAAGATTGTGTGTATCTGACTCATACTAAAGACGTCTGAATTTCAGGATATTAATGTATGTGCCTGTGTTTTTGCTATCATCGTTTTCAACTAGCCAGAGCTGCAAAGTGATTTCAGTCGAAAAATTAAATATTGAACAGCATTCAATATTGATAAAAAAAGCAGGGTTTTTCAAAAATATTAATGAAAAACTTGTTGGAATTCTAGTTTCTTATGGCTAATTAATTTAAAATACAAAATAAGTGAACATTCAATGTTAAAATAAGAAATATCTAATGAAATAGGAATTTTACCAATAGAGTTACTCTCAGGACCCCGCTTCGTCAAGGAAATATGAGCAATTTTTTTATAGCGCTGCAAGATTTTTTTTTTAAAAATTAAGTTTTTCAACAAACCTGGCGGAGGTCTCACTTCTTGGAGGAAATGTTAGTAATTTTGCACAGCTCTGCAGACAACTTTTTGTCGAAAGTAACTGATTTTGGGAGAAATATGGCAGGTTAAGTTAGGTTCTAGACAGTAATTCCTCTTCATTAAGGGGGTCATTACAGGAGTGGTATAATGGATCTCTTATGGTTTACATGCTCAAATCAGGTAGTTGTTTTAGACCACCCTGAACATCCTAATATATTATACATACATAGAAAAATATGATCATTCGGGCCGTAGTTTAACTAACCCTTGGGTTTTTTCTCCCTGCCAAGTTTTTAAATTATAATTTAGTCTATGAAAGTAATTGATGATACATCTTGTAGAAGCATGGAATTATAAGAGAATAATACCAGTATGGTAATGTTACCTTGACGGCGGATAAAACAACGGCGGCATTGGCATGAGCAAGCCGTGGAGTGATGCGCTCGCAGATACTCTGAGCCTCGCGTTCGTCTCTTGGCGAATACCCACTTAATGCGTCCAAGATGAACACTTGGCCCCATTCCGTGCATTCGTTCAAAGCGGTGAGCAGTTTGTTGATGGTGGGTGCATTCATTTCTGTGAGGAAAATGAAATGAAGTTTTTGAGAAATATTCTCAATTGTTTAAGATTAATAAGTAGCATGTGGTTAATAACTTGGGATGCCTACTTCGTAGATATGCGAGCAATGGGGTGATTTTTGACCTGTCTGTAGTATTACGTAGGACGGGCCATATAGTCCGATGTATGCTATGCGTTCGCTTGTTTGTTTATTTGTCCGTGTGGCCGAAGACTTTCTGCGGTCCGATCTTTACCCAATTTTGGTATGCAGC
>JAOPUG010000099.1:10968433-10978578 GCA_027564375.1 Micropterix facetella
CTAATATCCAGCAACTCCAACTCACTGAACAGATCACTTGAAGAGTACCTCCAAGGTTTACATGCCATAACTCTAAGTAGTGCTTTATGCGCCTTTACAATTGGGTCTAAAGCAGTACGCGTACACCCTCCCCATCCCAGATGCTTTACTAATTTTTAGAGCGTTGTTGTCCTGCTGTTTAGTGTGAAAGATAGGTTCAAAAAATACTTTAAAATGAAAATTTCCTGTATTTCTCCCAAATTTTTTTTCTCTCACATTTTCAATCCCTTTTGGAAATACTGAAATAGCTATCTGCTTAAGAAAGGTACTCTAAATTAAAATATGTCTTTTCAGTTGGCTAACATATCAAGTTTTTCAGTACGACAGTTCAAAAATTGCAAAAAAAAAAATATCGTCCAAATTTGTATACATCGTCGCCTTAAGGTGAAACAGCGAGCTTTTAAACCGCGTCGATTTCAGAGTTACTTTCCGCTACTACGGGTTTCTTAATTCCAAATCGTCCAAATGTCAAAATCATCAACATCAACCTCAGAATGCCAGCGCACTACTCATTATATAAGCCTATATTTCTATAATAATTGCCAGCAAATATAAAAAACATTCAAAATTATGACAAGTTCATAAAAGAAACTAAGAAATATTTACTTGAGAAATGCTTATGAATTCTAATACATTTAATAAATTATATTTTCTGCAATACATTTAAATTATTTTAATATTAGTCTCATTGGTGATGTAAATTGTAATTAACATTAGATTTATTGTTAACATTGTAGTATTTTACGCTGTAACTCTCTTTAGATGTTTCTTAGGCTTGTTAAACTTTTGCATTTTTTATAAATTTCCAATTTTTAAGTTACCGAAATTCCGAATTTATATTTTTTTGTTATATTCTTCAATTAGATTTTTATACATTTTTTTTGTAACATTATCTGTAATTATAAGTTGTAATTTTATTTGCAATTTTTAACATTAGGGCGCTGACATAGTCGCCCTTAAATGCATATAATCGCCCTCAATCGCCTGTATTCGATTTTGTATCTAAAGGGCTAGATCTTAAAGCTACAAATTGCATATCAAATTTGATGATGAAACGGGGCTGCGCTTGAGATTGTAATCATTTGGACTAATCAAAATATGCTAATCAAGTAAAAAAATAACTGGTTATAAATTTAAAATTCCATTCAGGCTATTAATTTTTAAAAAAATTGTTGTTGCCGCTGAAAATCAAGAGCATTTCGATGCCAATTTTTTTTTAGGGGAAAATTCTGTTTAGTCATAAGTCTTTATAGTTTTTCTATCTACATTATTTTTTAAGCTGAATTATTAATTTTGTCGCGTTGCAGTAGACGTTCAAAAATGATATTTTTTATTAATTTTGTGATTAGTCCGCGCCTTAATTGAAAATGTGATTTCTACATCCAGATATTGAAAATAAAGAACTTGAACTTAAGTATTATCAAGAAACCGTCCCACAAAATGTCATTAAAATCCGTAGCACTTATCGATTTTTTTGGAAAACTTAACTCTCCAAAAGGCTGTATAAATAAATATTAAAATTGTCTTGTTAAAAGTGTTAATATATTTTAATATTTTCTCTTCACAATAACAACTGCAATTAATTATTACATTATTTTTGATTAGGTAATTTCTTAAGTCTAAAAAATATAGGCAAGCACGTTATGGGTTCTATTGTTTTTATGCGCTTCAAGTGAAGGAAGTGCAATTTTATAAAAACTATGTCATCCAGAGGTACTATACCGCAAACGCGTATGTACATCGTGCGCGTTAGTAGGTGCATATCGTAGCTCCACATTTCGATCATTTTTACATCCAAATCAATCAATCTTAAATCCGTATACCACCCACTCGCCGTTCAGCTCTCCTAAGTGCTGTGAAGTGCAGGGTTGTGGTGTACTTGAGTGCAGTGATTAGCAAAAAGGTTAGTATTCATCATATTTGGATTTAAGACTATTTATACTTGGGCGAGCCCGTCACCCCGAGGAGTTTCAATGAACTTTATTGTTATATCGCCCAGAATTTTGTTTCACTGTATAACTACGCCGCGGTCCGTTAGAGTCCGACGCCTTAATAGCGATACACCGGGCAGCAAGCTGCCCGGCGGACCAGCCTCACTCCCTAACTCTTAGATTTGGTCAGATTTCTCCGACCTACCGTTTAGTCGTGGGTTCGAAGTGGTCGCGGGACCGAGGCGCCCTTTGCTCGGCTTGCCACCCGAGATCAGGTAAACAACGTATGGTTTCTAAGGGTAGATAACTCAAGGGATCTAACTGCCTCCGCTTCCCTAGGTCACATTGCGTTTCCAAACTCCCCCGACTATTCGTCAGTTGAGCAAGGCCGGTAATCCAACCAATACATCAACCGTACAGGGCCGTTAGAGGTGTACCCCAGGTCCGACCGCAAAGCGGGTTTCTACCGGATTAGTCCCTCTTCGGGGAGGCTGCCGGATGGGAGTTAAACCGTGAGTCGGGCCGACTGTGTAAACAAAGAGATGGTCTATGGCCCGAGCTGTACATGCCCCATTAGCACCCCCTCCCCTCACTAAAATCTTCATCGGTCTCTCTTTCTCCGTTATATGTATGAAAACGTTTGTGATTTAACTAGAGAATTCGACTGTGAAGTTACATATTTTATTATGGCAGTTTTGCCCGTCGCTAACGACCGATTTTCTAGCCGTTTTCTGTCAAATTTGTGAATTTGGGTCTACTTTATCGGCGTCTAATTACCCGGGCTTTCAGCATTTTCAGAAGATAACTTTCCCTTTTAACCGATTTTCTTACCGTTTCCGAGATTTACGAAAAACCATAAAGTTACAACTCTAAATTTTGCTGAAATGGGTTGAAAATGGTATAGTGGTGGTGGATTGTTGTAAAACAAATATAGAGAGTATTTTCATCGAGATCGGATTCAAGCTGTCCATTTGTATAAATAATATATCAATATACAACATCCATTTTTAATATAATTTCCTAATAACCCATTTTCAGTGCCAATTCAAACATTAAACTTTCCCATTTCTCTCTCAGTGGCCATGAAATACTCAAGTATTACTTGGCAACACAAAACTCCCGCTCAACTCTCCTCAAGCCCCGTACCTACTCAACCCACGTCCGAAGTCTACTTAATCAAAGCGAAGGATCTACTTGAAACTTTTAGGGGTCCTTACGCTATTTACTCAGCTGAGAAATCGCAAACTTTCATTTTGTGTTATATTGAAATTAAGAGGTTGTTTCGTTTTTACTTTCTCGTGCGGAGGAGTTAATAATGTACCTATTTGGATGCGTTTCGAAGCAATATCTTATGACATCTTAGCAACCAACTAATACGTATGAGGGAAATGTAAAGCACCACCAAGCAAGCTATAAGCTATTTTCAATAGAAAAGAGCTTGTAGACAGAAATATGTTAAAAATTAATACTATAAAGGTCAATTACATACTTTCTGACTGCGCTATTCTAATACCTCTCATTTAGATCGATATCTAAATATACACGCATATGCTTGCACTTTGTCGAAGCACAGCTGTTCCTGTTATGCATTACGGGTAACTAAATCAAACTATCTAGGTATCACGATTGACGAGAGGATGAACTGGGAAAGTCAAGTAACCAACAAGAACACTCAAATTGGTATATGCTTTTTTGGGATGAATTAACATTTTATCATTTGTAACTTTCAAAATGATGTATAAGGCATTGTGCCCAAGTCTATGGATCCATATCATAATCACATATGGTGCCTGCACTAAGCAAGTTTTGGGCCCAATGTTAAAAGCACAGCAGCTCGTATTAAGGGTTATTGAAAAAAAAATTGTCCACGTATCAATAGTATTTTTAATAATAAAAAAATGTGTTAAAATATTTTCAATGGGTAAATATATAAAAACGGCGGAGGATTATTTTTTTTATTTTTTTATTGCTTTACATGTTCCATCTTTTATTTTTCTCTCTTTTTCTAATAACATTAATATAAAATATTTAATATATGTCTCACAATTGTGCATCTAGGATACATACAGCCCTAAGAAACCCCGTTAGATGTGCATAGCGCCGTTTGTTACTTTAGCTGTATCGACCTTAATCTGTTGTCGGTTAAAAAATGTAGTTTTTTGTTGCAGACAAAAGTTTGTACAAGAATTTAATAAACAAAATATACTCTAGTTACATACATACCTCCTATGAACAAACTTCTGAAAAAGTATCGATCTGTATATTACAAATCCAAATTGATATTAATTTTAAATCAAAGTATATTGTTATTCCGATTTAAAAATCAGTCATTTATTTAAATTTATTTTCATAAATCTCAAAGTTCACACATTTTACAAAATCCCTTTTTTCTGCAAAAAATCGTATTTTAATGCAAAAAAGTCTCGAGTATTTCAATAAAAATAAAATACGTGAAAAAAATCAGAAACACTGCATAAGTCTCGCACTTGTGGTGTTTGTACAATACATGATTCGATGGCGAGAACGAAATCGAGTAATTTTATCCAATAAAAGGATACTCCTTCTCACCCTGCGATCGAGATTTCGCAAGATTAAAACGAAACAAGATTGGAAAGAAGATCACACAGCGTGGTCTTATAATAAGATGTTTATTTTAAGGCAATATATTACATGTAGATATGTAGGTACTTAGTTACATATTTCAACATATTCAGAAAGTTCATAAAAAATAGAATAGTACTTAACAAGTATTGTACGATTTACGATATAGTTGGTAAATCTTCTGATAGTACATCTTACAGTTAATGTTAAAATAGTCGAGCAAATAGAATTTAAATTGTACATATGGCAAAACTGGCACAATCTCGCAGGCTCACTTGCCCTCTGTTGGGAGAAATTAACAGCGACTAGTGCGATTGTCATCTGAACTATAACTTATATTTTGAAAAATATCTGAAATTTTATATTTGCTCTTTAAGGACTGTCCCACTTTATCAATTCATCATACATACGGATGCATTTTGGCATCGCGCAGACGGCTCGTTTGACGAATCAAACCTGGCGCGCGCATTCATTAAAATTCTTCGAAAATAGCGATCCTTACGAAAGCCATGGAAAACAGTACATATTAAAGAAATAGGCTAAAAGTAAATAAATAACGCACAATTAGAAGCTGGGAATCCGTTTCACTCCATACCGAGTCGTTTGCATTTTTCTATAGAACTTTTAGTTTCTGAGATACAGGTGTGAACGGACGGACCGAAGGACGGACATACTCAACACGTAGACTTTTTTATATAAACAGTCTAAAACCTAAACGATCCACCGAATTTAAACCCTGAAAAAAACTAAACTGACCATAACGTCGCCTAAAAATATTGACCGTTTCAGTGATATTCTTGATGTCAATGAATAGGTGTTATTAATTAGTAACGTTATTTTTTAGTTTTTTCTTATAAACCCTTGAAGATAAATAAATGTAGGAGGATCTAATAAAACATAAAATACTCTTTGATAAAGGTGTGCTTTTGGCTATATTTTAAGCATGTGTGGGAGCCACACTGAAAGTTTCCGGATTGAATAATAAAAATCTACAATGAATGGCCAAAAATTAACAAATTTTTTCTCGGAATTTTCTCCATGAGTTGAAATATACACTTTTACATGGGTATAAACCAATGTTCATAATATTTGATCCACTCCTCCGTGGTGACCTCGGAAATATTATTTTCATATTCTTCGACAGCCTCTTCTGTATAACACAAAATTTTCTAGACTTAAATCCATTGTTAGGTAAACGCAAAATTTCCAAGATGGTGCCGCAAAGAAAAACCAAATGACATAAGTAAACAATAAAATGTATTCTACAGTCAACGAGTTCCATTTTCAAAACAGGGATTACTTTTTTAATATCTTTAACGCAAGTGACGAGTTCCAGAAACATTCAGTATAACCCACGTATTAAATATGGAACGCCCTCTGCGAAACGTTTTATTTTTGCTTGCCATTCATCCCGCCACAAAACACAAATGGGGGCAGTCACAGGGCATACAAAATGCCTAATTTAAATTGAAATTGAAATATGGTAAGCCAATTCAAATTAGCGAGAAGGAAGTTTGGTGGCTTAACTCCCGTTTTCCGGGCTAATGTTATAACATGATCGATTGTCGAAATTTATAAATAAAACAGCCAAGTGAGAGTTTTATTCGCACGTCGAGGGTTCTATACTTGTATAGAATAAATAGAATACTCTAATTTTTCTTACTACATTTATCGCTAAAAAACAAATGCAGTATCATCTTGAAAACAGCAAAATAGCCCTTTTCAAACGATTTTATTACCGATTGAGTATTGTTTCAATCCCCTTTAACAAGATTTTAAAAACGGTTAGAGCGGACAGGTAAGTTTTATAACTACGCCAAATATCATGTCGATATGAAAGCGAAGACAATCGCTGTTAGTTATTAGCACCCGATGTTTCGGCGTTGTTGCAACCACCGTTGTCAAGAGTAGGCTGACAACGGACAACGGCGTCTACCCTGAACAACGGCTGTTGCAAAATCGCCTAAATGTCGGGGTGTTAAACACTTCATGCGGTAAATTCGTCATGTCGATAGCTTTAATAACTGGCCGAGATAATCGATGATGCAATACAGTCAAAAAACTTTCGAACGATCTGGTACAAACTTCTTATGAAATATTTCAATTATCATTTCGATTCATTCACACAGTAGTCCCTGAGCCATAGGTTGTTTCGCTTACCGACCTACTAATTGATTCCATTTAAATTAATTTTATGCAGCAACTTATAATCAGCCCCACATTGTCAGACAAACACGTCCGCGCACTTAGCATTGTTTTACACTCCTGCAATTTACGAATTGACATCTGATTTCGTGATTGTCAAACAGGCAAAGTACATTAGGGATGATTGGGCATGGGGTATTTTTATTTAAATTATTAATTTTGAATGTCAGATATTTTAAATTAATGGTTGCCGAGGGGATTGTATTCCATACTACCTATATGTACCGCAGGTGACAAGGACATTGATATTCAATAGAAGCGCCTTAATAGTCATTTTTTATTTTATTATGATCCAATTTTTTTATTTTATTTTATTTTATAATAAACAAACAGCATAACAATTAAAATATTAACATAAAATATAACGATAACAAAGCCGATGATGTTTAAAATTATTAACAATATATCAATAAGGAATACGGGATGTGTTATTTAATACAAATAAAACAAAAAGATGTTAGAATCCTTTCATAGAAGTGTCTTACAAGTGCTCCCACTGATCCGCAACAAACGGGCCACACGCATCGGCTCGTTGGTAATGCCGACACGATTACTCGGAGGGGCAACTATTCTGATGCGTGATGACGTCATACGAATTGGCGATAAGTTGACTCGCCCGCCCGCGAAGGCCGCTATTTTGTTTGCATTTCGGCACTTTGTCGACGAGTGTTTGTTGTTATTAATGTAGGCGTTCAGATCATGGACATCGCACGTCTAATTATAATCCGATTTCAAATGGCTATTGCGTCCCCAATCCGATTGCTGCGGAAAGAGTGGACGCACTGACACAAACTAAGCCGTTTGATACGATCCGTCCGATGCGTACGATGTGGACCTGTGGACGCTTACCTTTAGATGTATGATTACTATGCTGGGTCAGACGCAATACTTCAGACTGCAGATGGTGACGGTACAATGCTTCCCTCGTAGTTTTAATCGGTGATCATTTTCTTTCAATTCTTAACAAACCTATCTGTTACTTCCCAGAAATCTGCATCAAATCAGCGATGCCACCAACTCCGGAAGCCCTCAAAGAGGCCGAAAAGGCCGGCGTCTCCGAAAGGGGATATTTCCTGGCCCATCCAGCTCCAGGCGATGAGGTGGTCATCAGCGGAGTATCTGGCAAGTTTCCAGAATCCGATAGCGTCGTAGAGTTCGGGATGAACTTATGCAATAAAGTAAGTTTTTCTATTATTATTTCTAGGTCTAGTTATCCTCTTGTTTGTCCCTGGTTAGAAATTTAACGAAAGACCTCTTTCAAGAAAAGTCTCAGATTAACTTCTAGTCAATTTTTTTTCTCCACGCTATGTATTATCAATGAAAATAGGTTCTGTCTCATCCTCTGTCAAATAATACACATCTGGGCATCAGAATCTATTCTATTGCCATCTACTTTAAAAAAAGATGATAAAACGTCTTTTCTGTGAAATATTGCACTCAATTAAATGGATAATGGAACTTCCGACGATTACAACTTTTTTCCTTACACATATATTACATTTTTTATTTAAATGTTTATATAAATATTACAAAGAGATAACAAGTAATAAAAATAATAATAATATCTCATCGTTTCAAATTTGAAATAGATTTTCCTACACACACAAACTAATTTTTAGATGTCTTGTGTTTACGGCCGAATAAGTAAAAATCTTTAGTTGAAATGTAAAATCGGGCATAACAAATGATAGCTCATTTTTCTCTATAATTCTAGGGCCAAACTAACGGTCAACGTCAATGCCCATTATAGCGATAAAAATGGTTTTTTTTTTTCAAATTACCGCGATAAACTGAGTGGTAACCCTTTCACAGTTAAGGTCAATGCCCATTATTGCCATAAAAAATGGCGATAAATGTTCCACAAATCAAGATGGAGGCAGAAGCTGCTACACTGTATTTTATGAGTGTCAATCTTTACTATGTATATTAATATGTTTTATCATTACTTTATCAAAAATGTCCCATTTAGTTGGTTTTGTCACCCACTTCCTTTCCTTCCTCAACTAACAGACTCCCTTGTCGGGGAATTGGTCCGGGCACTGATTCCTGTAATGTTTGTTTGTTCATTCAGGTCAGTCAGGGGTGTATTTGCTTTAATGCTGAGTATGTAGCTCTGCTACAGTAATCATTAACTATTAGGATTGCTTGAGCTTATTTACCTCAATATATTTTTATTTCAATTTTGATGCTTAAAGTTTATCATAATAAAACGATTTTTGTATAATACTTTTATTTATTTGTAATAATATTTTTGTTATATCGTCTCGCTCTTTCCAAATACCAAATTTTCCGCTTTTCGAACATGAGACTTAAGCATTAAGAAAAAAGACGTAAGCACGATATGCCGTGTCAAAAAGTCGTAGCAATAAAAATGTCCATAAAAATAGTATCTCTATTAAGGTGTACACGCATTACAATGATGGCTAAATCTCTTTTGTTTGGTGATTACCAAAATCACACAGAAACTATTATTATCTCATTTTCGTCTTTTGTCTCCGTGCAAAGTTTGGAAAATGCGGCTTACACCTTTTTGTCATGTCAATGTCGTTCTAATTTCAGAAAAATCTAATCAGCTCTGACGATCGAAGATGGAAGCATTGCCATCCGGAGATTCCTCACTCTAGTGGAAAGGTGAGTCCATGATAATAATACATACAAGGTGGCCTTATTATTGTGTCTAATATGAATCAGCCTTTATTTTGCTTAAACCTGCGGAATATAATAATATCATCCCCAGGTGCAAAATAGGGGATGGAAGATTGTGTGGGGAACAAACTAATTATTATTGGATTGACTTGAGATTTGGTAGGAATACTCCAAAATAAAAATAACTAAACATGTCTTTCAGCGTTTTCAAAAATTCATTCAGTCAGGGTGCAGAATAGGGGATGAAGATTGTATCGGGAACAAGTTAATTCTTATTGGATTATTTTGAAATTTGCTAAATACTACACGTGGCCCAATAACAAGTTTCGCGAAGAAAACGAGGATATGACGTTGTAGGTTATCCTGGTATTAAGAAGGATTCTGCTCTCGACAGAATATACAGTATTCACCATTGCCAGTCTGAACTCTGCACGAACTGCTTGAGTATCTGATAGATCGGTTCAGCAATTTCGGAGATTGGCCATGTAAATTATCTATCAGATACTCCGCACGAACTGCTTGAGTATCTGATAGGTAATCACAAACAATATTGTTATTATTGCATATCTGTGGTATTAACGCATTTTGTTGGATATACTTACTCGATCTATTTAGAAGAAAATGGTTATACAGTATTTTCGAAAGATTTCACATTTTAAAAAAATCACTCCAATCAAAAAATACTTATGCAGGATTATTTTAATGTATATCAGCACTAGAATA
>JAOPUG010000099.1:11041836-11055246 GCA_027564375.1 Micropterix facetella
TATATAAGTATAGATATGTGACAATTGACAGCAAGAAAAGCAAGAATACATTTAACTTCTCCGAAGTTGGTATGCAGGTAATTAGAACCTTTTACAATCCAAAATATTTCAATTATTTCCAGAGAAGCTGGCACTTTTAAAGAATAATTTATGTTTACCGCACTATATACGATAGAAAACGCTGTAAAAATTAAAAATATTATCTGCAAATATAGACATTACAACTATTTTAATATCCACATAACTGACACACAGTCATTTGAAATAATCTAAGTTTAGTAACTTTTCTATCGAAGAAGAATCTAAGGGTATCCACCTCTTTCATGTCCGAAAAAGTAGCTTGTTACATCGCTTTCGTCTTGTTAAAAGGTCAAACTCCTACATCCAGCTCTACTTATAAGTGATATGTGGTACACCATATTCCCAGAATGACACGGCGAACTAGTTCTACATTCAGCAGTCCAGTACTAAGTTCAGCCGTTCTTACATGCGTGTTCTAATTTATTGTTTGGTTAGTATTTTATTCTTGATAATGTCCTTGTTTCTAGAAATTCTACAATCTAATTGCGGAGGGCATCAGGAACGGCATTATTCAACCGTTGCCGTCTACGGTCTTTAAGCGAGATGAGGTGGAGAATGCCTTCCGCTTCATGGCGACTGGCAAGCATATAGGGAAGGTTCTCGTCAAAATCCGCGACGAGGAGAAACAGAAACTAGTCATACCGAGGCCTATCAAGAACATGGCTTTACCGAGGTAATACAAATCTAGATCTGTACATATACTGATCCTTATAGCGGCTCCTGGAAGTTCGACTCCCCATACTTTCTCATCAATTAAGCATGGTGCCCTAACGAATTATCCCCACTTGGCTGTTATTGATAGCGAAATCTTACGCTAAACGTTTGAAAGCCCGTTCAAACGTCTCCATATTACGACTAAATCTAATATTAGCTAGTAAACTTTGTTACTGCACAGACACGAAATTTTATCCGATGATGGCTACCGTTTCATCGCCGAGAATTGGTCGCGTGCAGGGCTTCTGTACGCGATTTTCGTGTGGAGGCGGGCACGCTCTATCAGAAAAATAATCTGGAGAAATTTTAATTTTAGACTATTGTTTGAACCCAACTTTCGCAGTAAACAGCAGGACCAAGAAACTCAACAAAAATAGTAAGGCATTTTAACAATAGTCATAAAGTGCTTACATGACTATCGCGATTTTTTTAAGTATGGTGCGTTTTTGCCGCTACATGCAAATTTTTGTCATTTTTCTAGGTATATATGCGATGCGGATTGTACTTACGTTATCGTCGGTGGACTTGGCGGCTTCGGCCTGGAGCTTGCCGATTGGCTAATCACACGCGGGTGCAGGAAGCTACTCCTTGTTTCAAGGAAGGGCATCAGTAACGGCTACCAGTCTTTGAGGATTCGGTAAAACATTTACTTTATCATTTCTTTCAATGTTCCATATAGGTAAACGAAATGTGAAGACAATAAATCTGCCTGCGGCTCCGCCCGTATTATAATGTTCCTTCAGTTAGATTGGCCAAACATTCTATCGCGGCGATAAATAATTAGAATACAAAGTTGATGCCGAAGATTTCGTTTTCCAAATATCTAGTAGGAAAATGAAATAATTATAATGTACCCAGTGGAGTAAAAGTATTGCGGACCAAAGTGATACGACAATCTTAACACTCATTTCAATAAACATACACGACACACGGAATAAATTACAATATATCTCAATCACATAACCCACAACCTCTCACTCGCAATACTATTTTGCAATAAAGTTACTAGAGAATATTAAAAATTGCCAATAGCTTTTTTTTATTTTCTTACCTCCGAGCACAAGTTGCACAGGATACTAGCTGAGAGAGATGATAATAAAATATGTATAGCGGCAATCGCTTAGGGCGCCACCTGACGACCGTACCCTGAATGTTATGAGGTCATGTTTCGTGATAAGAGAACATTGTCTCAAAAGGCTAGGGTTCTGGATGCCTTCCTCTACCGGGAATGGCAAAATCTCGAACTGGAGTTGACCTGGCTATCTGCTCGCGGTAAGGGCGTGGAGATCACAACTCCGCCAATAGATGCGTAACTATAGAGCGCATACCCGAGATGGCCAAAATGGAGGACTTACTCCGGAAACTCCTCGGTTTCTTTCAAGGAATTCATTCCCCAGAAATCGGGTAATATTATCCGACAACGACTTAAACAACCTGAATGAATTGCCGTATACACTGTTTTATATAGAAATGCGAAATGACAATCTTAGAATCGTTACAAAATATAAAAGAAAAAAAACACTTTCGGAAACATACAAAAAATCTTTGCTACAATTTTTTATATACAGTTTTATGTAATTTTGAGCATATTTAGGTATTTTGATTTAGTGCAAAATCTATGTATATTAATTTTTTATTTGTATTTAAACTTTTGAGATTTAATATGTGCTCAGTTTGATTTTTTTTATCTACTTGATATTATACTGACACAGATATTATGTAAGTTATTTGCGATTATATTTATAGAATTTTTATTATTTTATTTATTTGAACTTACATTTTTACTAAGCTGAGTTTTTATTTGATTGTTAATATTTTTACTGTAATCAAATTATTTAATTTGGTTTTTTTAGAGCATTTCCTGCTATTCTGCTTTTTGATTTAATTGAATATTATTAATATATGTTTAACGGTTAGTTTATTTTCGGTTTTTATTTTTGCACAATATTTAATCATTCTTTATTAACTGGATACTTTTGCATATTGGAAATTGTATCATAATTGAATATTGTTTGAAAATATTATAATTATATTTGTGATTTTTAATATCTCCACCTAAACTTGAAACTTTTAAAAATCTATTGAAACTTTTAAAAATCAAATATGTATACAATTGCCTCAATCAATGCCCAATGCCAAATTCTATATACAATATTAGGCTCAGGGATCAGTGTTTAATTAGAAAACTGAAAGCTAAATACTGACGGCTAAATAGAGCATCTATCTATACGAAGACATAAAAGTGCGCTACAGGAAACTGCTACCGACTATACTGCGTAATGGGGGATTCCAAAGTGAAAACAGGTCACAAATTAGAAGACGAATAGAACATTGATCTTATTGGTTTAGGTTCCCGAAAACCAGGAGAAATGCTCGTAAGTTTCCTGGAAAATGACACAATTTACCAGACGGATGATCGTCTTGAGGTAGTCGGCAGCGATCACGAGCAGTGGTACCTCCAATCGGCGCCCGGAACGTCGAATACGGCGTCTATTGAGGATAGTTCGAGAGGAGAGTCCTTTAAAAGAAATCGGCGAAAATCACTCACGTCGTAAATAGCGTTACCGAAAAACTTTTAAAGTTAGCGGTCTCACATTCACAGACAAATATTATAAATATAAAAATACATTTTCCTCGATACCTTCACATCAGCTATGATTATTTTTAATTTCTTTTATTTCTTCAGGCTCTGGCGCAGTTACAACGCCATTGTAGAGATTGCCACGGATGACCTTACCACAGAACAGGGTGCCACAATACTCCTCACGAAAGCCAGGAAACTCGGTCCCGTGAAGGCCATATTCAATCTCGCGGTGATACTGAAAGACGCCATCTTCGAGAACCAGTCGCTGGAATCATTCGCCACCTCCTTCAATCCGAAGGTCATGGTCACCAAGAATTTGGATATAGCATCGAGGAAGCTGTGTCCGCAGCTGTGGTATGTAGATCGAGTGGATAGAAAATATGATAATTATGAAACTCTTCGCTGTGAGGTCAAACTTGACTGATCTTTCATGGTGGGCTCTTCTGCGTGTTATACTGCATGGTTTGTAATGTCGTGTGATCGACTTCTCTATCTACAACCTCGGAAAGGTGGCTAAAATGTGTAAATTCCTGTTGAGCCTGTGAAGGAGTGAGCAGCAATAGTATGAAATGTGGGGTGGCTTCTCCAGATTGAGAATACCGATGGCGAACCCGCCATCCCAAAATGTATAACAATCGTTGTATTTTCATCCTGAGATGAGTCGTAAAGAATTTATGATGTAACAACTACTGCTCTAGTTATGCCATTGCTCAGCAGAGTACTACTTCAAACAGCGAGGAGACTGACACGCCAGTAGGGCTCCCTCAATTTGGTGCTTACTAGTTTTAGAAGAATACTTCTTGTACTAGACTCTGATCGCAGCTCCAGTACATTTTCGCGAACTTCTACCTAGTACGAGAGAAACTTAAAATGTAGGGGTATCTGGAAGGTTAGTTCATGTGCTTGTGCGAGTATTCCTCGCTATTTCTTCAATATCTACGTGTTGTCTTCGCCTGGTTTACTTCTAGTCTCCCCTTTAGAGTAGAAGAAATGAGCGTTTTTACCATTTCCACCAAATATTTTTTCCTGTTTGTTACGACAGCGAAGAATACTTTGATATATTCGAGTTGTAAGGGATTCTGTCACCACTCTCCATGGAAATGATTATATTTAACAAAACTGAGAATAATAAATGCACCTGAATGACAAGCCTAAAGTGTTTGCTCTGGTAAAGTGTAGACATGCCTATCCATTATGGAATTTAAAACATTCTTTTTCAGCGACTTCGTCATATTCTCAAGCGTGTCTTGCGGCCGGGGAAACGCTGGTCAGTCCAACTATGGCATGGCTAACTCTGTGATGGAGAGGATGTGCGAGGAACGCAAGAGACTTGGATTGCCAGGATTGGCAGTCCAGTGGGGTGCCGTCGGTGATGTAAGATGCTTCCTTTTTTCATCTATCAATATTCCTCATTAAGAATCGTAGCAATTTGAATATGATGCCAGGTCACAAATCTACCCATTGCTCCTGCAAACCTCAAAATCTCGAACATAGCTCATAATTCCGATTACGGTATATTGGTTTCGGCAGATCAGTTTTCAAAACTCCAAATACAACGATAACTGTATTCGTTTATTGAATACGTAGATCTAGGATACACACTCAAATTGACAAAACATATACTAAGACTAAATGTGCATCAAGTCTTTGGATTTCACGAGGCCTAAGTTTGGTCCGTTATGCGGCGTTATTGACACTTAACTTGGGATTATCCGTAGATACTTATGTCCGTTCACAAACTGATAATTTATTGCTTCTAATAATCACGCCTTCAGCTTAAGCACTTGTCTCATTAGTGGGTGCATGGCCCTGCCCTGTCCATTGGTCAAATGAGCTTAAGAGAGTAGATTCAGCGGTTAACATGATTAATACTGGATGGCGTGACATCTACCGATTTGTCAATAATAAGATCGTACCAGCTACGGGAGTAAAACGAAGTTTACTCCTGTTACCTAACTATACACCATGATGACAACCTTGAAAAGGCAGAAAAGATAAAATTATCAAGTATCTCATCTTAGCCCGTCGGTTGTAGGTATGTAGATACGCGGGGAACCTGTTTCCCTTTTATAGTAACAATGTGCATCAGCGAATAAATACTGCTGGCCCTAAGAGCCTCACTAAAAATCTCCAGAGGCTCAAACAGGTCATTCAGAAAACAACAATACTGACAACAACCAAAATGGTGAGCAATACTGGCAACCACCAAAATGGTGAGAGGGTTTTTGCACTTATGGCTTTGGTTAACTGGTTTGATAATATAGAGCCTGCCTTGGTGGTCCAGTCTGATGTAAACGGCTAAGTGTTTAATTTATACATGAAAATAATAATTATTATTATTACAGTGAATTGTTACCTACACTGAATTGAGAACTATTTAATGACTTGTTGCTTAACTTACTATTCATATATTTCTGAACCTTCCGACACTAATATATTTCGGCAGAACACTCCCTCTAACTTTCCGCAGAACACTAACAGTCTAATAAATGTTAGGGATTTCAAATGAAAAAAACTAAATCTCGTGATAAGAGAAAATTGTCTCAAAAGGCTAGGGTTCTGGGTGCTTTCCTCTCCATTGACTGCTATGGGGAATGGCAAAATCTCGAACTGGAGATGAATTCGCTACCTGCTCGCGGTAACGGCGTGGAGATCACAACTCCACCAATAGATGCGTATCTATCGGGCGCGTACCAGAGATGGCCGAAACTAACTTACACAAATCTTTATTACGGTAATAACAGAACAAGTTCTATGCAAATTGTGAAGAAATATTTTTACTATGGCATCTGCTTGAGGCGTCTGCGTGAGGCATCTGTTTTTTTTTTGTTATTGTCAAGGTTTAGTGACGTTTTCTTTATGAAATCTATTCCCCAATCCCGACGTCGTTTGAGACGCTCCGACTTGTATAATTTTATGTATTTAAAAAATGTATTATTTTCTTCTATCTCGATACTGTAACGGAGTAACTCTTCTAATATGATGTAACGGTCTTAAAATGATGAATGAAATAATATGATGAGCTTAACCATCTTGTTACATGTTCTTCTAGAGAACTTGCTTCTTAGCGGTTATTAGTTCTATCACTGATAACCATTGATGATAATAAAGACTGTTCTATCTTCCAGGTGGGTCTAGTAGCGGATATGCAAGAGGACCATGTGGAATTGGAGATAGGAGGAACGCTGCAGCAAAGAATCACCAGCTGTATCGAAGTTCTTGACCAGTTTTTGCGACAGGATGCCCCGGTCGTAGCATCCATGGTCGTAGCCGAGAAGAAGATCGGAAACACGGGCGGTACTCCAGTGGAAGTTGTGGCTAATATAATGGGTAAGTTTTAGGATCAGACCCTATGAGACCCTTTAAAATAATAAAAATGACTTAATTTCTCTTTGGTAATACTGTAGACTACTACGAACGAATAGAGTTTAGATAAAAACTGAGTAGGTAGATATATATGTTATGATCAAAAATCTAGACTACTCTAATCTCATATCCATCTTCTTTCTTCTATCCGTTTTCGACTTGTTCATGTCTACGTCTGGTTGCTGATCTGCTCAATGGTCAAATATTTTTCTTTAATGTTATTGTTCAAACAGGCCTCAAGGATCTAAAGAAAATCTCTCCTCAAGTAACCCTTGCAGAACTCGGAATGGACTCAATGATGGCGCTTGAAATCAATCAAATTCTGGAGAGGGAATTCGAGATTTTCTTAACTGCGCAGGAAATGAGGACTCTGTCGTTCGCCAGGTATGTCTCTAATATTAAATTGAAACAATCCTAATTACTGCGAGCGATACTCGAATCCAATAGAGAGCGCGGTTGCTGCTAATACAATATGATATAAAATACTTCAAAGTGTTTTGATTATTACTGTTGACATTTTGAATGGAGACGATAATGACTAAAATATACTTCGCTATCCAGTGGACGAGAAAGGGTTATGTAGTAGACAAACACTAATGCTACTAAAGATAAGTATGTGGCCAATGAATCTTGGGACACATTAATTAGATGTAACCAATAAGATACGCTTAGTTTGCCCCTTGCCTAAAATGTCGCCTAAATTTCACAATCAGATATCAAGGTCAAAGTAAAAATCCGCTCTTAATTATTTCAGGCTCCAAGAACTAACCACAGAAAAAGAAGAACAGACCAGCACTACAGGTACAGGGAAGAAGATGACAGAAACAAGCGTAATTAAAATGTTTATGGGAATGATTGGCGATGAAGATATAGCATCGGAAGCCATTGTGAATATGAAGACTTTGATCGGTACACATACAGAGGTGAGATTAAACTAGAGATAAAATTATCCCGTGCAATGTTGGTGATACACAATCTCAGAAGAGACAATAGATCTAACACACTTATCCTGCATAACAATATTTTGTGCTTTTCAACGGCCTCTGTTCTATTCTTGATAAAATTAGATATTCTTATTTATGTATTTTTTTTCAGGAAGATGTCATTCTGGACAAAGGTCAGGTGGTGTACATGATACCAGGAATTGAGGGAGTATGCACCGCACTCGAACCTCTGTGTAAAAGACTCAAATTCAAGGCGAGCGTTGTGCAGCTTGGCTATAACTATAATGAAGTGACTATTGGCGAAATGGCTGAAAGACTTTTGGGGGTAGGTATCTGATAACCACAATGAATAACCCGCATTTACCCTAGTTGATCACGGTATATATTCCATATCTCTCCTAATGGCGGCTCTTCCGGTTGGCCAATATATGTGGCAATGGTATTGGCTATTACCATTGGCCAATATGTAGAATGGGGATTTATGGTGACCCTGAGAGTTGGCCAATGAGAGCCTAGCATGAGATCCGTGCGGTGTTGGTTTTTCAAAACAGATCATGCAACGAGCTCCCAAAGTGGCTGTTTTCTTGTTTTTTATACCTATTGTTTTCTTTGTTTGAATTGTATGTTTTTTTTTCAACAAATAGACCGCAGCAGCCATTACCACCTCTATCCATTTTTATGCGCGCTTTGGCATACGCTAGAGTTTGTAAATATCATCCGCACATTGGCCTGAAACAACATAAACTGAACGACCTCCCAACGTGTGGACTGATTACAAATTCTGGGCCCAAAACATCGCCAATACCTTGGCCCATACATTAGCCAACGTGAAGAGGTGGCATAAAAGCAAAACAGTAGCTAGACGTATATACAATCTCCTAAATTTCATTATATAAGGCGACATTGATTCAACTCTCATGGGTGTTCAATGCATTCGATCCTCCCAGTCACAAGCTTTAGACTGTCATCATATTGATGTCATTCCCTGCGTATTTTGACTGAATACTCAGGACGCGAATACTGAATTATTTTATTTCATTCAGGATACAAATAGTTTGGACAAACTTATTACTAGGTTACATACTAACGATAAATTAACCAATTATGCGTTTCCAAGAAGACTGTTGTATCGTAAGTGAATCTTATACGTCGAAATGCAACGGAGAGTCCAGACGGTTCATAGATAATGGCCGATAATGATGTCTTATGCAATCGATAAGGACAAGGCTGCAGGCTTTTAGCGTTTTGGCAGTCAAACTGCTCCAAACATGCAATGCACATCCACTGCCAGAAACGCAAATTAGGCAATAGCATTTGACATGGCGGCAATAGTGCTTTATATATGCCATTATGCCATTATGTCATATATTATCAAGCATGGCGTAACGTCTTTACGAAATTGTGTCCTTGTTTGGTCATTATTGCAATGATCGTTATTTAAAGAGCCCGCGTATATATTTTTTCTCAGTGTCTTAATTGAACAAACCAGATCCTTGAGGCCTGATTGAAAAATAACATTAAAAGAAAATGATAGGCAATTGAGCACAAAAGCAGGGAGACATAGAGACGATCAGGTTGACATAGAGAATTACCGTGCTACTTTTTTAGCTCGAATAGAAAAACACCAGCTGAAAGATTAACTAGTGACCTTTCTAAACATGTATCATACAAGGCAACACTTGAACCTCGTGCAATCATTAAACTCCTTTAAAACATGACCGATCCTTCTAAATCACACCAGGGAGCCCTAACATATAACAACTAATATAGACATTTCCTTAGCCGATAGTAGTTAAAATATACCAGTCCAACGATATAGAGTTATTGACCTAACCTCATTGCAAGTTTAGCTTTATCGAAAATCTTCTTCTGATTTTTCCTATTCTGGGCTTTGATTATCCCGATTTCACTCTGCTTGCCGTTCATCTGTGAGAAGTCGCAATGAATATGTGTGTCGCAAAAATGTTTGGCATGTTTGTCACGTCAATGCGTGTCGTAACTTTATTGGTTTAACACCGCAGACTTCTTTTGCCCCATACCCAAGCTGGATGTCTTCTCTGGGTTTTGAAGAATTTCGCTTTCTCCCTGTCAGATAAGACCAGAGCCACAGGACTCGCAAAGAAAACGTCTGGAAGAAGGACTTACTGGTACTGTTGTTACCTTTATGCAACAGCTTTACGTTACGTGGTATTTTCTGCAGACTACCAACCAACAAATTATACACTACCGTAACTTTAACTGCCAGGCCTGTTGTGAAATTTGTTATAATATATCCATGTTTGTCATTTTCATCTAATTGATAAACTGTATTTAGCAGGTTTCGTCGGGCACTCTTCAAATCTAATCGCTCCTCAAACCTCATCTCCCAAAAGATTCTCAATGATCTTCGCTTCTGTCAGCAGTGTCTGTTGGCTTTGGCGAAGGAGCTATCAGATTATACAAACTTTAAGCACAATAATAACTGCACTGTTTATTAAATACGTAGGTCTTGCACTTATCTAAAACTGCGATTTCCGCATCTCAAATACTTTGGCTCCGAAGGGGGAGTGAATAGGTGGTAAGGTGAATGCTCATATGTAGCAAGACAGCTGTCCTAAACCTACCACAACCATTCGTTAGTCTGGAGTCCACTGCTCACCCCCCGAAAGTCTAACAATAGTATTACGATGGGTCCGACTCTGGTCGGTGAATTCCATGGCAGCACTGTTTGTACTTACTTAACAAAACATAGACTATGGCTAAAAATACTAGGTCTAGGCAGATTATGCGATGTTTTCGACAAGCAACTTAGCAATACCTGTATCCGTTCACAAATTGGCCCCTACTCCTCCAAATCTATGTACCTGTTTTATAACTTCTAATGGACACACCTTCATCTTAATCACTTAGCCCTTCCCCTTGATTAATAGGATTTGAAGTACTACAATCAAAATCAAAATGAAAACTAGGCAGGGGGAAAACCCAAGGGTTTGTCAAACTTCGGCTCATATGATTATTTTCTTATATATTGGGATATTTAGGTGTGACTTTGAATTCTAAAAATTCTGACTTTTTGACGCCATATAGCGGCCGAATCGAATACTAATTCGTGAGCAACAAACCGAGGCCAGGTGATTCCTACATCAGCCGATAGAGGGTACTGACGGTCGCCATTACATTAAATAAATATTATTAGTAAAAAATAATTTGGTCATATAGACCCCAAAATCAACTAAGCTCTGCACATTGGCCATAACATCGATTACCAAAAGAATTTTTTAAAACGGACAGTTTACTCGAGTTATTATTCATAGTAACATCCACATATCCAGACATACAGATACAAATCCCTTCCTGGTTTATATGGACTCTAGGATATGTGAAACATTGAGAAAAGTATTTTTGAATGATTTAATTTTATGTCCTAGAGTCCATCTAAACTACAAAAAAAAATGTGTCTGGATGTGAAACGTCGAGAAGTCTTTTTGGACGATTTTATTTAGTCATTGACATTGTTCTCACGTAGGACTTCGGCCCCTGCAGGGTGAGCCAAATTAATGGTCCAGAAGGTACCTCGTATCTTTAAAATTGTCTACAATTACCTGTTTTATAATTTCAGATCATTCGACCTCGGCTATTTGTAAACGTGCCATTCACATTGCTGGGATACTCTATGGGTGCCATAGTAGCAATTGAAGTCATGGCAACATTAGAGAAAGAAGGTAAATGTTTTACCACCGTATCAAAGTCTCCGAATAGTAGTGTTAAGTTGTATTAAATTCCCTTTTTTTAATCAGGATTCATCGGAACGCTATTCTGTCTAGACGGAGCCCCAGACTACCTTAAAGCGATGGTCCTATCTATGGGCGCTATGAACGATGACCAGATCCAAGACTTTATCCTATCTTACATCTCAGACTTGGTATTCCCGAACTGTGGCAACAGCGCTCTCGCCGGCCTCGCCAGCTGCAACTCCTGGGAGGAAAAGGTGGAGAAGATAATCATCGAAGTCCCTGAGGAGCTAAGCCTCAAGGTTAAGTACTCGCTGCAGCACAGGAAGGACTTTGCCAACGCAGTATATAACCGGCTGAGGGCCGTAAAGGTCTACGACACCAAACCAGCCACGAAACTGAAGTCTGATATGGTGCTACTGCGAATCAAGGACAACCACTATGATATGGTCGAGGATAACTATGGCTTGGATAAATACTGCGAGAATCCGGTGAAGGTTCACCTGATTGAAGGAGATCACCTGACAATTAGAGAGAATAAGGAATGCGCCAACATCATCAACAAGATACTCTCGACTAAGGAGAAAAACTACGTCAAAAATGTCGAGGCGGGTGAAATCACCAAGATGATCGAGCAAACGTCGGAGATTAAAATCCAGTAATTTATTCTGCGATATTTCTAAACGTTGCAATAAAGGTACAAGTGTAAAAAACAGTTTTTTTTTTCAACCCATATTATTCATTGAATATTTTACAAAATGCTCACGAAACTCGGGCAGTCGATGGACCTTATCATGTGTAGGTGACAGTTGTGACAGTGGGTCAAGGAGTGTGTTATAATCGATAGTATTAATGGCGCTACTAGTCTAAATGGACGAGATGAGTTACAGTTGTAGCTATCTACCTACTGCATTGTATTTAATAATAATGGCTCCTACAATGCTTTCCATTGAAACCATGTCAAAATTAAAAGCAATGTTGACAACTGCTGCAGAACCATCTTCTGATATGATTAATTTTGAAAAGGAATTGAACACTATTTTGGCTGAACTTAGCAGTACGAAAAAGGAGTTAAAATATAAAACACTAAAATTTTAATTCGCTATTAAAATCTGAAAAATCGCAACTGCAACAACAATCCAATAGACTTTTTCGAAAATGTCAAAATACAGAAAGATATGAATGAATAGGCACAGCAATAACATCAATGGATTTCGAAAATGATGAAAGAAAAGATTAAAGAACTTGAGAAAATTATATTATTACAAATGAACGGAAATATTGACACTGAAATTATTCTAATTTTGAAGACGAAAACCACACAGAAAAATCCGTGGAAACAATTTCCGCTGTCACCCTTGAGCCTCCGGATAACATTACATATGCAGTTGATGAGCGATATGTAGGACATGAGATTTGAGATATAACATGTCGGAATTTTATATCTCAGGAGAGACTATACTATTCTCTGATAAAATTGAAAAGTTTAGATAAATTACTAAGAGAGCATACAAGGGAAAAAGTTACTAATCTTTGTATGCCTAATACCTCATAAATACAAATTATAAACAATCTATTGAGGGGGATATATGACAAAAACACAACAATTATAATTTATGTTGGAAATAGCATAGGCATGAAGGAAAAACTTTTAATAAAATATTTTGACTCTACTAAATTTGAGAGTTCAAATTTGGGAGATAGAACGAAAGTAAAACAATATAATAATATTACTTTGGCCCACCCCAAGGCGAGTCGAGTCTTACAATATCGCGAGAAAATATTACTATACACAATAACTCAAGTAAACTACATCCGATTAAAAAAAAATCTCCAGCCAATCGATAGTTATGGCCAATACGCAGAGCCTAGGTGATTTCAAGGTCTCTACGACCTACGGTTTTTTTAATTTCAAGTCAGTTAAATCCGTCAGCTTGCCTTCGGGGTAAGTTCGGATGAAATGAATTTTTTTCATTGCTTCTCATTTAACCTGACCGTGGGGAAGACCGGA
>JAOPUG010000099.1:11199142-11224812 GCA_027564375.1 Micropterix facetella
TAAAAGGTGATTATGTAGAAAAATAAAATGTTTATTTGCCGAAAAAAATTTGTTTTATTCAAAAAGTCACTGACTTATCAAACCGCCCTCGTACCATTGTAAAATCTGATCAATAAAATCTTTGACATTGATCAATTAAAACCAAGCAAAAATATAAAGATCAATGGGAGAACAACGAGAAGATCAACAAGAAAATAAATATGAAAAAAAAACAAGCGAAAATATGAAACAATCAATAAAGAAGAAGGCTTCAAACACTCGACTACAGTGGAACCCTCTTCTTAAAAGGTTCTCAACGCACCTCGCCGAGCATAAAGATGCGATATATACAGTGAGTGTTGTGTGCATGGCGGAATTTCAAAATTCGCATGTGCAGCCGACACCGTTATAACTGCATAGTAACAGTACGTTTGCCGCCTACCCCTAGAACAACAACGGATGACAACTGAAGGCACTTCAATCTAGCCTGGACAACGGCATTTGCAACATCACCAAAACGTCGGATGCTACAAACTTCATGCGGGAAATCCATTCTTGTCTTATTTGTAATGTCAAACAACCGCGATAGTTTTCGATTTCATGATAGTAAGATGTCTGGTGTGAAGAGAAAAATTAGTGAATTGGTGTCAAGCGTCAGTCCATGAAGTGGAGCGATTATCAGTTCTAACTCGATTCATTCGAGTCACATATTGAAGGCTCCATTGATATTGCAAATCTGTATTTGTTAGCCCATACATTCCACAAATATTATTGTACCATTGTTACTCTGTCAAAAAAAATCAAAAGAATATCAATTTAAAATTATGTGAAAATGCATAAAAACCAATTTTTTTCTACTGACATGATTTTTGGCATGATTTATTATTTTTCATAACAGCCATATTGTCAGTTAAACGGAGAAGATCTTAGATTGTTGACCGCCAGCGCCCACCAACACGTCTGAACAAATCGTTCAACTTTTGAAATTGCCGATTCGGCTATAAGCAAGAGTTGCCCGACGCTACTGTGAATATGGAAAAGGGAGGATTTTTACAGCAACAAGCTTAAGGCTCAATGTTTCTTGTTCTTATTTTAAAAAGCATCGTTCAATGAATAGCTATTTAATATTTTTATTGGATAGATTAAACAGCAAACCATGCAGTGGCAATGACGATGTGGAAAACTAGCGCCTCTTAAATTTAAGGCTGATATGTATTTGCTCAATAAAACTACGGTCATGGACATTTATTATGATGATCACATAAAATTACATTACACTATCCTCTTTTTTACAAGACAGCGTACGGGTTCACAGTCGCACTATCCACTTGTATTCTCCATACCTGACCACCAGCGACTACTTCGTCTTTCTAAATCTGTATAAAGAGCTTTAAGTCAGGCGATTTTCGCCTGATGAACATGTGCATACTACCGTTTCCGAATACTTTAGTGGCAAAGATACAAAATCGTATTTCATGCGATCGAAGCATTGAAGAAATGATATGAAAAGTGTTTTGAGGTTCGAGGGGATTATGTTGAAAAATAAAAGATTTAATAAAAACCTTGTCTTTCATTGTTACACTGAGATCTTTTCTACTTTTCCAACTAGGTTATTCTCAAATCTGTCAAGAGATGTCACACGCTTTGTTACTATTGCCATTTTGATAATAATAATAAAAATAATAATATGAGATAGCGCTATAAACGGGATTGTTATATGAGGTTAGATCAAATATTAATGAGACTTCATGTTTAAAAAAATATTTGATGTAATAAAATGGTCATCACAAATCATTTTTCAACATAATGTCCTGCTTTAGAAGCGCATTTTGTGCAGTGGATTAAAAAGATTTTGATTCTAGCATCGTAAAATAAAGACGGTTATGTCAAGAGTCAATGGCACACAAAGACCACCCACATAATTTCGGCATCTTTGTCCTCCTGCTGCAAAAAAGATGGAAATCGTAGGGCGATAGATAAGGGCTATAGGAAAGATGGGCAAGTGGAATCCAGCTCCCGACAGACCTGCATACGTTTCAACTTCTGTTCTGCTGTCAAAAGGCAGAGGGACCTACCTGGCAAACACTTTGCTAGACTATTTACTAGACTAGTTTCTAAGATTACATCTGTTACGCTACTTATTATGCTTTTGCCGATGATCTGACATTCATCACCAGGAGCCCCAAGCAGATTTCTCTACTGTTCAGCGACTGGTCAGGTTGTATAAGGGTGAACGCCTCTGAAAGAACTAAGTCAACCACCGAAACTATATTCACTCGGATAGCCAGGCAGCTCTTATGGCACTAGCTTAGGACACTTAGTTCAAAGCTGGTGCAAAAGTGTGTGGAACTGCTGAACTCCCTGGGCGAAAAGAACAGGGTAGTTCTAAGATGGCTTCCCGGTCATGCAAGAATGGAAGAAAATGAAAAAGTTAACTAACTTGCTAAGGCGGACAAAGGGAACGTTACATGGTCCTGAACCTTGCTGTGGTGTACCAAAAAGCCTAGCAAACCTATCGCTCAAAAAACTATGTTTAGAACAATTCTTAACCACTAAAACAACTTTCCAGGTTTGAATTTTTCTAAAGCGCTAATCAATGGTTATGACCGTAAGACTGCCCATGAGGCATTAGCGGTAAGTAAGAACAATCTGCGCATGCTGGTGAGGGTGCCTACAGGGCATTGTGGCCTATACAGACACATGTTCAACTTTAAGCTCCGGGACACAAGAGTGTGTAGGTTCTGCCAAGATGCTGAGGAAACGCCCTCTGACACGTAAAAGATACACCCATCTGGGCAGCTACAACCTCCAAGCTAGAGGTAAAACAATCCAGCGCCAAAAACCTAATACGGATCTTAAACGATGCGAGGTTTAGCACGGAACTATAATAAGTGGCGATCACAATAGATCAGAAATGGTCAAAGTAGTACAAGGCTCATTAAACCTTAAAAAAGCTCCACATAACAAATAAAAAAGATAAAAACGTAATGGTGAAGCCCTCCAAATGTTTTCGCCTTGGACGCGCCAGTATAGACACGAACTGACAACGCTGCTCTCCCTACCGCGCACTCTAGGAACGACCGCCCGCTTTCTTCAAACTTTGCGCTCAGAAACAAAAATGTCATTTACATTGGATCCACCACTTTTGTCATCGTCGTATACATTCGATAAGAAGCTTTTGACTGTACTGAGAAAATTGATCAAGACGGATTATAAAAACAGAAATATACTTACTTCTAATATACTTGGCTCGGATGGGTACATCAATGTTGAGCAGTTTCTCCACGGCCAAGCTGTAACACTGCTCATTGCACATCATGGAAACGTAGTCCAGGCGATCAAAATACGGAAGAGCCTGCGTGTAGGTCTTGTATTCGATGAGTTTCTCGGTGCCACGGTGGAGCAGTCCAATATGGGGATCCGCCTTGCGGACAATCTGCCAAAGGAAAACCACCAAACCTGATAACCAATATTGCTTTATCTGCTATTATTTGTGTTATTTAGTTAGGTCACTAAGCAGGAATCGGCTACGCATACTGAGTTGCACCAATTCCATGCCGCTTGAGGGCTCTCGAGCCCCCCGAATCGTCGAAAAAGCAAAAGAATTTTTTGTAGACAATCTGAATATTGACTGACTCTTGCTACATCTTTGAATTGGGGATATTGGTAGACAAAGAAGTAGCCATTGACCAATATGTTATTATAATTATAGTTAATATGCAGGTAGCATAGCCAAGTGTTCGTGAAGTTGCCAATTTAATATTTCAATGTTTCATTAATTTTAATAATTATTAGGTATTATTAGGACTAAAAATATTTACTAGGTTATGAAAATTTTATATTCAATTAGGTAAAGTTTTTGGCGATTTATGCCATCTCTTGTTCTTTTTTATTCGTAAACTGCTCCTGGTACATCTTCGACACAGGTTTTCTGCCTAGTGAGGGGTTACATCCAACACCTATTTTAATCTAGGTACTTTTTTATTTAGTGATTTAAATAGGTTATCTAAGTCTTCAAATAAATAATAATATAAACTTCTAAGTCTTGAAATAAATAAATAAAAAAATAAATAAATGGCAGAGGCAGACAATGCCAAACTTATCACTGCCAAATCCGAGAAGGGATAATATTATTTGCATCCCATCAATATTGCGTCTGAATCACGATGAACTCGAGAACGAAATGTGGATACGTAAACGAAAATCTTCACTTCAGGTTGTCATTCCGATACATATTTCCGCATAAAATATAGTAGATATCATTCGGATAACATATTTTTAACCACATAACTTTCCATTAGGTAGTTTTACAATATATCAGTCAGCATATTGAATGATTTCGAGTATTAATTCAACTATACTTTCATACGATCGCTACTCTTTTTGGACACAATGTACATATTTTTATTCTGCCGCTGTGTCAAGGTCAAAGAAAAAACAGTATAATAAATAAGTAGCCAGTTGTATTCCCTTTCTTTGTGCAAAATCAGTATTACTTTAGCCCACCCTGCGGGGTGCTGAAATCTTACAATCGTGTGAAAAATGTGTCAACATTAAATAGTTCAAAAATAATTTACTCGATGTCCACCTGCAGACACAGGTACAATTATTTTTGTGGTATAAATGGACTTTAGAAGTTGAAATTAAAACATCTAAAAATACTTTTTTCGCCGTTTCACATGTTTTAAACCAAAAAAGAAATTATGTCTGTCTGTCTGGATGTTACTATGAACGATAACTCGAATAAACTACGTCAGTTTAAAAAAAAAAATTTTCCCAATTGATAGTTATGGCCAATGCACAGAGCCAGTGGATTTTGGGGGTCTGTAAGACGAAATAATAATAAAAATATTATTTAATTTAATGACGACCGTCACTACCCTCTATCGGCCGACACAGGAACCACCCGGCCTCCCTAAGTTAGAATACACGCCATTACGAATTCGACTCAGCCGCTAGACGGCATCAAGTCAGAATTTTAATTAAATTTTACTACTATATTATACATTACATGAAAATAATCATATGGGCCGAAGTTTGATAAACCCTTGGCGTTTCCACCTGCCAAGTTTTATTAAGCACTTCAAGATCTAAACATATTTCAAATGTTCAAAACTACCTCAGTTTTTTAGAGTAAAGTATTTATTTCTTCTATCTTCAACTCACTTTCCTAACATGGTCCTATAATCATATTTGCAGGAAGTTGGAACAAGATTTGTAGTGGCAAAGTGCCTGGTAGTGTTCTTTGACTTGGTGGCCAAAGCGGTTGACACTGTGCCACCTAGCAAATGTGCCGATAACCAAACTATGACAGATCGGATTTAAAAATAAAGAACTGGAATGGTACGAAACCTATGACACAGCTAGTCTAAAAATTATTATGGTGAATTATTCCTATATTACATAATCACTAGATAAAACAACTATTGATAAATTTTCGATTTAAATACTCCTCTGTGTGTTGTTTGCATAGTAAGGATCGCTCTCTTCATTGTCAACACCCAAATAAGGGGCATAGGATTTAAGAAGTAGGAATAAGATAGCTTTGAGGATATTTACTTCTCCGTCAAGTTCCAGAACAAGCCGGAGCACTCCGTGAGCAGCTGGATGTTGAGGTCCAAAGTTCAGAACCATGTTCTGCACCTGCTTCTCCTCCGGGTACTTAAGACCTGGAAAGATGAAAGTAAGTTACAAATTTTCCTATTCACTGTTTAATTAACAATTCACTGTTTAATGACAAAAGTTGCAAAACGTTGCTAAGTATATTTATTCTATTATTACACATAATCGCACTCTTACTCATCTACACACCTCAGCTGTGTTCGCCTCGCTCTGGGCGCCCACTTTATGGTAGAGGCACCAACTAGAGATAACCGATGGTCACACATAAATCTAAATCACTCTGTATTGTATATACACGCTTGCACTTCATTAGTATGTCATAAAGCCCTATGTCCCTTCCCGTCCTCCATTAATGACAATAATTTTTTATTCTATTGCGAAAGGTGGAACGGTGACTGCACACTTTAATTCTGTTGACATATCTATTTATATCTTGTTACAAAATCATCAACAATTAAAAAAAAAGAATAAAAATGACATTTGACATCTTTAACATTTAAAAAATCTGCCTGTGGCACGTAGAAACCTACATTAACTCCAAATTCAAGGCAGGCCACTAGCAGCTGTGGAAGTTGGCACTCATGGTTTACCACCAAGAGCCGTTACATCTCAATAAAGATCTTTATATCTCTGAAAGATAATCAATTCCTTCTATACCCACCTCACTATGACTAAACACAAAATTAAAAGAGTTGCAAAATGCTGTATTACCTAAATTATAATATGCAAGCGTCGAAAAGCAGCAACGGATCCAAAGAACTACAGGCCACAAGGCAGCGGACAAATATTTGCATGCCAGGGGTGTGTCAAAACTATGGGCGAACCCGTCACACCAGGATATTTTAACGACTGTTGTTGTTCTATCATCCTGAGATGAACACCAGAGACTTTAGGACAACACAATCCACAGTCAAGCTACGCCGACTACCCATCAGAGTCCAACGCCTTACGGCGAGGCATTGGGAATTGTCACCCAGCGGGCAGCCTAACCCAGCGGACTCCCAAATTTGGATTGATTTCTCCATCTGGTCACGGGTTCAAAGTCGCTTGCGCGGTTTTTACCTTAAGTAAGCGGCAATTCCTCACTATAAATGCCCCTTACTCTGCTTACCACCCGACATTAATTACTTACATAATGTATTACATATAACATACATTAATATACTTTTGGGTCCTAACATTCCGTGTAAATTGGGCTTAAATGGCCGCTGTTATCTGGTCTGTTCAACTCGCGGGGCAACTCCTATTCGAGAGCCTCCACTGACGCATGGGACGGGCAAACCGGCTGTGTTGTCAATCGACTGAGGCTTGGAGGGGTTTGGGAACATATGTTTCCTAAGACGCGGGGGTAGATGATGACCTGATTTCACCTATCCTTAGAAACGACCCGGTGGCTATCCGATGGATAAAGGACGCTATGGGTATGCGATATTTTTGAGTAACAGAATGTCACATTATTACATCAGGTAGAGGCCGCGCAAGCAACTTCGAGCCTGAAACCAAACGGGCGGATGGAGTAATCCATCTAACTTTGGTAATTAGGGAGTAAGGTTGGCCTGCTGGGTAGATTTGCAGTCCAGTGCATCGCTATTAAGGCCTCGGTCTCTTAACGGGCCGTTGCGTAGTTGGACATGTGGATTTGTTTCGTCAAAATTTCTTTACACTCATCCCGCTGAAAAATAACCATAAAGTTCATTGATATGTCTCGGGGTGGTGGGTTCGCCTGTAGTATTGATCTAAAACTTATCCTCGTGTAATATACGCAGTAGTCCGTGACTCGGAAGAATCCCTATATCCGAGGCGTCCTTTACTCGGCATACGTCACCCGGGATCGGATAGCCTACGGATCGCTTCTAAGAATAGGTGTCGCAAATGCCGACACCTATTCTTCTCGCAAATGCCGTCACCCGGAACGGCTTCACTGTTCACCTTCACGCGGTGGAAGTTGGCGCTCGTGGCCTTCCAGCTAAATCTCTATTTCACCTATTTAAGGATCTTGGTCTCTCCAGGAAAATAATGAAATCATTCCTAGAAAAGTTATCTAAAACCGCAATTTCCACATCTCAAATTCTATGGCTTCGAAGGGGGAGTGAATGGGGTGGTGGTGGGGCTCACATGTCGCAAGACAGCTGTCCTAAACCTACCACAGCTGGTCGTTAGTCCGGGGTCCACCGTTCATCCCCCAGAAGTGTAAAAATAGTATTATGATAGCCCCAACTTTGGTCGGTGAATTCCATGGCAGCTCCGTTTATACTTACTGCCAGTCTAGGACATATAAACCTCCATGCAGATATACACTTTACTCCATATCTCAGATGATGGCCTTTATTAAACAGGTTCATGGAAATTTCAGAGACATAGATCACAAACTAAATAAATTGATTTTGCAAATGACGTTACCAGCAATGGCTTCACTGTTCACCTTCTCGCGGTTGAAGCTGGCACTCGTAGCCTGCCAGCCAAATGTCAGTTTTATCTCTTTAAAAAAAATAATCTTTCAACCCTTTGTGGTAACGACCCACCCTAGTGTCTAACGACAATTATCTTACAGGCAGCCGGTTGTTTATAACATCACATGGCAGTACTCAGCCTGTTCGGCATGCGGCAGAACAGCTGTTGGAAACCTACTAAAGCCAGTAATTAGTCTGGAGTCCACCGCTTACTCCCCAGAAATTTAATAATAATATAATGAGCTCGACTCTGGTCGGTGAATTCCATTGCAGCTCCATTTCAGCAGCATGTCTCCAGCAGCTATTTATTTATTATATATATAAAATATATTAGAACCCTGGTATTTGATGGTTGTCACACTATTGGCATCCACACTGTATATCCACCATGTCACGCGTGCACGGATGTTACTCCACTTCCTTTTGTTTTAGATTATGCAAATGTGTGACCTCCATTCGGTGTTTAATATTACAGGTCAGGGCGCCACTCATGCCATCGTGTATGCGCAATTGGTCTCCAAGGGGCAAAGTCACGGTCTACACGCTTTCATCGTGCCTCTCCGATGCCCCATCAGCCTCAAGCCTTACGGAGGGGTCACCGTTGGGGACCTCGGAGAGAAAGTTGGCTTGAATGGGATTGACAATGGGTATGTTACTTCTTTATAGTTTAGTTAAGTGCAATTCATAAAATTTTCAGGGAAGAAGTGGTCTAAAGAAAAATCTTACTCAGCGGCTGAGAAAGGGAGACCACTTTTGCTCTGATACATTTTGGATCTTTTCTTAGTAAAACACGGTTCTACAGCTTTTGAATTTCAAAATGCTTAGAGCTAAAGTGGTCTACCTGACATTTTGGTAACACATAGTGACAAAAGTAATAATATCTCACCCACATTTTCAAGGGTAATTTTGAAAAAGTAAATACACAACGCTACTTGGTTACATATACCTAATATACCCAAACAATATGTAATAAAACAAAAAACAAAGCAAAACAGGTCTAACGAATTTTTTTTACGAAATTTACGAAATTTATTAAAAGAAAGTTGTCAATTTTGGTATCTTATAATTATAACAAATTATTCTGTCTTCTTATCTATCAGAATAATGAAAAATATCAATATCATAAGCCAGCAATAAATTCATAGGAGTATGAAAAGCGTTTGCCTCATTTTCTCGGAATTTACTTTAGTGCTTTAGACCAGTTCTGCTCTGCGGTCACCACTTAGCCTTCTACCAACTGCTTCAGAGTTATTGAAACAATTGTTTCTAGTAAGACTTATGCCAATAATAGAAGAGAAACAAATAACGCCCATTCATCAGTTCAGATTTTGGAAAATACAGTACAATTGACCAAATCCACAGAACAGTGGATAGAGTTCAAAGGACATTTGAAGAGAGAAAAGTCTGCTCATCGGTATTTCTATGCATATATGGGGTGGCAAAAGGGACTATTATGTAAAATCAAATAAAGCTTACCTTAAACTATTACTTGTTTCTCAAGTCCTACCTCCACGATCGACACTATGGTCAAGTGTATCAAACCTTACCGAAATTCATACAGACGTCCCACAGGGTAGCGTATGTCAACCTTCACTCTCTAGTCGCCGTGAATGAAAATACTACAGAAACATCTGGAATTCTTCAAAAAAGCCTAAAAGTACATTGAAGATTGGATGAAAAAGTAGAAAATTATGACTAACGAAGCCAAATCCTTCCACAAGCTATTCACCAACGGGAGAGAAACATGTCCACTAATACTGCTGAATAATAGACAAATCACAAAATCCGATGAATCGAAATATCTGTGTCTTCATTTAGACAAAGCGCAAACAGTTAAGCCAACAATTCTCTAAAATGTACTGGCTCATTGGCAGGAAGTCCCAGTTATCACTGTAAAACAAGCAGCTTCTGTAAAATAGATTATTGTAGAGCGCTATTTAGGGCTCCACTATTGTTCCTTCAGGATCTTCGGTGCGATGACAGAGAGAGAGAAATGTGTGCCAAATAATTATAGTTATTTATTAGGTACAATTATTATTGAATGACTTACCAGCTGATTGAAGAAGTGATTTTACTCAGCTCGTAGGCTTATTTGTAAAGGAAATTCTCGAGGGTCGTAAGCGATATTTCTATTGTTCATTTGCCTAGAACTCTAATTATTGTCTTTCAAATGCGTTTTTCACCATTAGCTATTTTATAAAATTAATCTGAAACTGACATCAATCAGTTTCTTGAAACAATAATATTTTATGCAAAATTCACGCAGTCATTATAAGTTTTGCATTGCTAAGTCGCTACATTATCAAGCCAATCTGTTCCTATGGAATTCAACCCTTGGGCACTGCATCACTCTCAAACATAGAGATATTGCAGCAATTCCAGTCAAAAGTACTACATATAATAAGAGATACACCCTGGTTGATCACGAATAAGAATCTCCACAACAATCAGATTAGAGAGGAAGTTACAAGAGTGGCCCAATAATACAAAATCTTGCTGAAGAGACATTCAGTCTTGCATCATCATTGATGACCACGAATGATGTTCCTCGTTGAATAAAAAAGGGAACACCTCAAGATTTGGCATAACATTTATCAGGGTGTGGCACTGGACACCGTGCAATATCCGCAACATATAGCCACTAAAATTGCCGAATGTCTTGAATATGAGATATTATAATAAAACATATAGTTCATTTTTTTACTTTAACCTGAACAGTGTCCCAACAAAGAGAGTGGTTTTTATAGCACAATATTGCCATAAATCTGGTGAATATCTGCATGCACCCGTGTGCAAGGAACACTATACAGATTAATAGTCTTTATTGACATTTAGTTTTTCTCCGCAAAATGAGTATTTCTCCCCAAATTGTAACACTGACTCGTATGCTGCCTGACATACTGAAAAATAAAATTAATAATTAAATAGATATATTTTATTATCCGGCGCACGTTTTAACCATTTACATTTTCTCAAAAACGTCTATTTCTATAAATAAGATAAAACGAATTTACCACGTGAAGTTTGTAATACCCGACGCTTCGGCGATGTTGCAACTGTCGTTGTTCAGGGTAGACTGAAGTGCTGTCAACCGTCATTCGTTATCCTGCAGGTTGGCGGCAAACTGCCGCTATTACTGCACATATTCTTAAAATATTCTCAATACCTATTGCTGAGCGCAAGAACGTAACAAGATAAAGTGAGTCCACGGGAGATTTTCAAAATCGCACGCACCAAATCCGCCGCCGCAAGAACGTAACAAGATAAAGTGAGTCCACGGGAGATTTTCAAAATCGCACGCACCAAATCCGCCGCCTCATCACTGTTACAATCTGCGCAGTAACAACAGCAGTTTGCCACCTACTTGCAGAACAACGGATGACGGTAGCAGGGTAGATTGACGGCACTTCAATCTACCCTGGACAACGGCAGTTGCAACATCACCAAAGCGTCGGGTGTTAGAAACTTCACGCAGTAAATTCGTTTTATCTTATTTATAATGTCAAACACCCGCGATAGTTTTCGATTTCATATTCTATTTCTATATATTTAATCAAATTTTAAAATATTTTACAATTACTTTGGATCAACAATGTCATTATGATTTCTTGCATCTTCTCCATAAACAGCTACAGCATTACACTAGGATAGAAGTCCTTTCGATTGAAAAACTTTGTTCTTTTCTACATATTTTTCAGATTTGTGATGTTTAACAACTACCGAATTCCCTTTGCAAACCAGCTGTCCCGCCATGGCGGCATAAACACAAACGGCGATTATGTGACCCCCATCAAAGATCCGAATCGTAGGTTCGGCGCCTCTTTGGGCATACTTTCCGGAGGACGAGTCTCAATCAGCGGAATAGCCGCTGCTTATTTGCAGAAAGGGGTCGTAATTGCTATCCGATATGCCGCCATTAGGAAACAGTTTGCCGATACAACGGATGCTACAGAGGAAACGCCAATAATAAAATACCAGAATGTGGTATGTACATACTACATCAAATGCGCAATCAGAACTGAATTTTGCATATATATTGTTGTCAGTTTCATAATTTTCTTTATTTTAGCAAGTAAGGATATTACCATATTTGGCATCCGCATTCGCTATGAAGATCTTCGCCTCTTGGTTTTCTGAACAGCATATGATAATGACATTTAATGGATTTTCTAGTAAGTAATGTTTTTATTTATTAATAATGCATCGGACCATTATATCCTTAAGGGCCAATAATAATTGTTATAAGTAAGATTAAACAAATTTACCACGTGAATATTTTAACACCCGACGTTTCGGCAATGTTGCAACCACCGTTATCCAGGGTAGATTGAAGCGATGACATTCGTCGTCCGAATGTTCTGTGGGTAGGCGGCAAACTGTTGCATATTATAACGGTGGTGGGGCGGCAGGTTCAGTACGCGTGAATTTTGAAAATCCGCTGTGCACACAACACTCACTGTATCTTGCGTTATGTCCTCACGCTCTGTGATGGGTATTGAGAACATTTAAAGAAGACGATTGAAATCGTGTCTATTGAAATTCGAGGTTCTTCTTATTTCACTGGCTTTCTGGATCATGCGCGGAAAGTAAAATTGGTAATTGGATAGCATAATGGGATTTTCAATTTGCACCCAGTGATTAGTTCGGCTATCCAATATGTGTTCTCAGATCGCCAATTTTCCTAGCCGAACGTTTTTAACAGCTTTGATGTGTACATCAGTCGAGTGGTTATAGGCGTTTCATTTGTCCAACGTAGGCTAACCCACAGCTGCATTCGATTTTATACACACCTGGAGTTTGCTGTGGTATTACATCCTTTACAGGCCTCAGAGATCGAGCTATATTTGGGTCGGTTTGAAGATCGTTTTCCTATCGATTTTTTTTAGCATCTTACTTATTCAATCTGTCACATTCTTGACGAATGGTAAGAATATTCATGATCTGCTCAGTTTATGAGTTTCGTCTGTATTGGATCATGCACATGTCTCGTGATATTTTCCATAACCATTTTTCCTAAAGGCATCATTAATATGTTCCACCACGAAAAGCTATCGTCTTTGTGACTTCTTTGTTTAATGCGATTCTTAGAATCCAGCACTTCCCAAGTTTATGGAAGGTCTCCCAGATCATAATGATTTACAAATATGGAAAACCTCCACACGAGAAAACATCATATAGGCCCATCAGCTTGCTGCCAGTATTATCCAAGATGCTTGAAAAGGTGTTACTTAGCAGAATGTGGCCAATCTTACAAGAACGGGGAATAATACCAGACCACCAGTTCGGCTTCAGGAGACAGCATGGAACCGTTGAACAAGTGCATAGAGTCTGCGCCACTGTAAGAAAAACCTTAGAAGGTAAAGAATACTGCTCATCGGCCTTTCTGGACATTCAACAAGCATTTGATAAGGTGTGGCACAAAGGTTTACTGTGCAAAATTAAAACAAGTCTTCCGCACAGTTTCTTCTGTATCCTGGAATCATATCTCACAGACAGGACATTCTATGTTAAAGAATGTGGAGAAACTTCGAAATTCTATGATATAAGGGCCGGGGTGCCACAGGGATCTGTCCTAGGGCCTGCCCTGTACACCCTGTATACAGCTGATCTACCGACTACAACTGGCGTCACCATGGCGACCTTTGCTGATGACACTGCAGTGTTAGCACGTCATCACATCGACTCATAGTCTACCGACTGATTGCCGATCAACAAACAACAAAAAAAAAAAAAGTTTTTCAAAGTAATTTTACTTCTGTCGTGTGACATTGAATGACGTCATACGAAAGAACCGATCTTAGGGTACATGCACATTGGTCATACTTATCAAATGCCTTTTTGATTTTGTGTTGCTAAATGTATATTATAACATGTTATTTTGATTTTTGCTTTTAAGCCCATGTTCAAAACCTTTTGGCTACTTCAAGCCCAAGGCATATATTATGTAATTGCGTTAATTTATGAATATTTTAACTTTTTGGGACGAAGTTTTTTTTAGTTTTTTTGAGTAGACTACCTAGATAATAATGTTTAAGAAAACTGAAAAAAAACAAGTTAATAAGTATATCTCTGGTTTTTTATTTTCTCAATACCTACATATTTATGTAGATATAGCTGGAGTCAAACTTCTTGGCTGGTCTGAACAAACATAGGCCTATCACCTCCCTTTGCTACCTTGTTCTATGTACATGTACCTGCTGGACACAAGCTGTACAAGCCAGTATAAATGCTCATATATTTCTTTGTGTGACAAAAATTTCAATATTCCGTTGTGTTTATTTTGTGCGACGTACAATATTTTTGAGATTGACTCAAGAATCCTGTTGTTATTTTTAGTTATTCCAGTCATTGGAGATCCCTTTATCGGTGCTCCGTATTCAGCATCAAATCTAATGACTGTTTTAATGCTAGTTTGTGAGCGGTGCCTGATATGCAGTGTCGGTGTCTAATGTGGATACTAATAATAGTAATGGGAGAATTCTCTTGCTGTTATTCTTGGCAGGCGTTTCGATCACGTTAGGCCTTCCAAGTGGGGCAGCTGCTGCATTTTGACAACCTCACAGAACTGTTATTTTTTTGGTAAAGTTTTATTACTTATAAACTCATGAAAATTACGCCGCTCCTCGCTCTTGGGAAGGGATCCGTCACATTACTTAACTTCTTAAAGTAGTCCATAACATAAAGCTTGTGAACCTTTGATTTAGAGGCCGACTCGATCTGCAAAATTCTGCTGGAGTTTTCTCAATTATTAAAAATAGTTTCGTGGCACATATTTTTTTGTTTTTTTATATAGTTTAGAGGGAACTGTCAAACTCTTATTTGCTCGAGCCTCTGAGAGGCTAATGATAATTACCTAGCAAAAACAGGGATATATTGTTTTTAAATCAGCATATTATTACCTTTACTTTCCACTTATCGCACATTAAGCCTCTTCCAGTCTTGTGAGCGTCCAATAACTTAGTTGCCATGCCCCAGAATGGAATATGTAGAATGCAGCCGACGGCCAAAACAATCAGTTCTTTGGTGAAGTACTGCTCAATTGTTGGGGCAATGCACCAAGTACGCAGGCCGCATGCTATGTATACCCTGAAACAATCCAAATCTTGAATGATATGCATGTGAGGTTATGTAATTGACGTTTTTTCCCACTGGCCACCAACTTGAATACCTTTGAGTTGAGTTCCAGATTGAAATAAATTTTAATTCAAAACTATGTTATTGCTATTTCAAAGTCAATTAATTTGTCTTTCTGTCGTTTGTTTTCAGTTAGATATTTTAGTGTGTGCAATCATGGAAAAATTGAAAGTCGCATTATTTTCCAATATGAGGTCCTGTGCCGGTGCTGTCCATTACAACTTCTTACAGTCTTGCATAAAACAGTTAACACAAATGTGTACTATCGAAAAATGCAAACAATGATGGAGAAACTCGTGATCAAAAAACCGAGCCCACCTATGCTTTTGCACACATATCACACACTTCACAGCAAACAGTCACAAAGTTGCAAAAGTTGCGACTGAAGACTCTCCATCACCCTCCATACTTGCCAGACCTTCCTCCAACAGACTTCCACTTTTTTCGCAATTTGTATCGCAACTTTTCACAGGGGGAAAAATCTGGTAAACGCCTTCGCAGCATTAATTAATTAATGAATACATAATATGACATAATATGATATGATATGATATATAATGATAATATATCATATATCGTAATATAATATAATATAGTAAAATATAATATAATACAATTCATAGGAATACTATAATATATACATATATAGCGTATTGTTTGTTTGATGTGTATAGATATAGATATATGTGTATATAGGTGTATATGTGTGTGTGTGTGAGTGAGTGTGAGTGAGTGTGTGTGGGTATGTGTGTGTATGTATGAGAAGTTCGGCAGTTATATAACACGTATACGCCAGTTATGCTTCTCAACCCAAAGCAGAAAAAACGTCGTATGCCCAGATACAGGCTATATTCGGCCTAGTTGGGTATGCGCTGAGCATGACCATATTAATGTGGGACGTCATTTGCTTCGAACCATTACCTAGTATGGCCAATGTATGTATTTCCGTAATTGTAATAATAAATAATACTGCTCCTGTTTTGGTGCATGGAAATCTATAAGGAATATACGCATATGTCATTTTTCCACTCCCGCTGAAAGGTTGTCGCTGGCAATTGACCGATGGGTGAAGAAATGTAGTGAGTGTCCGTCGGATTATCAAGGATTGAAGGACTTGTTAGAAATTGTCCATATTTTACCAAAAGCTGGGCAATATCCAAGTGGAAACTATTCACAAGATCGACGCTAAGAGCACCTCACGTATAAAGGATCGATACAACCTCTTCAAAAATAGACGCACGTCAGTGGACAGCTAGTCCCATCCCGGTAGGCCCTCGACCGGCCGAAATAATAATGTCATCAAATGCGGACTTTGGTCATCAGGATGCCGCATTCCCAGCACTCCGTCCAATTTTTTGCTTTTCCCCCAAGTTGAGAAAGGGGCTGATTCGACGACCAATGCGACTCTCCAGTTAAATAATATTCCAGAAGATGCATTCCATAAGTGTTTTCCACTATGGTAGAAATGCTGCGTGCCGCGTGTGCATTACCAAGAGGACTATAGTCTGTGCCGAATTTCTTGATCGCTCACACACTAACTCAAAAATGCATTCACATATGTAATATCATCCATACTCATCCAAAACTCCATACGAGCCAAAAAATCAAATTGCCTTGTGAAAAACTGTAGCCGACATACGACGCTTTCTATCGTCTTGGCTAGCTGGGCCAGGTCGCTGACTACATGGTTTAGGTGCATTGGTGTTTAATCAATGCATTACATGTGATCTGAGCCAGTGTGCGAGGGCTCAAGATCACCGGCGGGACATATACATTGTATAAGATTAGTCAATTTATTTCGTATGAATAAGTGTATTTTTGCCGACTAAACATTGGATACTTTTTGAACAGAATGATATAAGCTTAAAAAGAAAAGCAAATATATACATACCTGTCTACATAATATATCACCGCATATGGTATATACATCGTATTCAACAATGAAAAAGTAACATGTAAGCCGAATGTTAACGACGGACCTGAAATAATAATGGAAAAAGATCATTTACTATGCATACTACAAGGCTTTGTGATAAGATTCCACTACTCACTCAGCCGCAGCATATCGAGAATGGCGATCACCAGGAATGGTATCAATCCAACCCAAGTCGCAATGTTCGGTAAGAAGCTCTGCGCTGATTCCATATGGTCAAACATGTACGATAAACTAGTAGAGAATAGAATAGACGATGGACAATAGAGGATTAGTAAACCGGTGAGCACAATTATGGCATTCGTCTCACGCAGAGATGGAATGTCGTGTAGGAAAATCTGAAATTGGAATTAATTAATAATTATTAGTTAAATTGCAGAGGTCACAGTCGTCAAAACAAATGCACTTCCGCAAAAACTCACCAAAATAATAAGAGCAGCTGTTATTACCAACATAATAACTGTGAGGACCACAAAGTATGACACGAAGTACATTGAGAGAGAAAGTCCGTTGACGCGAAGTTGATTTTTAGCCTTTATCTAAAAAAAAAAAATTTGAAGAAACAAAAAATATAATTCTGGATCTAGAAGTTACATATTAACTTGTTGCAATATTATCTCAATTACACTGAACTTCGAGCCTATGAATGACATTTGCAAAATTTAACAAATATGTCCTTAATTACTTGTGTCAATAAATTTTAAAAATGAAGGTATTACAAGCTTTCAAACATGGGGTAAAATATATCTAAACCACGTGTGTAATTAAGTATTAATTACATATTATTTTTAATTTAATAACTTTCGCATTTATTTTTAAATGTGAAGGTCTTCATAGCGCATATTGGTATTTTTGAAATCGTGATGACAAGACAAACTTATTGGAATAGGTATTAAGACATGTTACGGCATAAGACAGCGACGAGAGGAACTTGTTGGAAAAGGTTTTAGGCTATTTTCGATAAGTCATAGGTTACCAATAACGGGACGGACCAAAGTTGCCATTGTATATCGCTACTTTTCCTGTTATTTTTCAAGGGATGATTCCATGCATTAAACAAGATGGAAAAAATGAGCTTAGGATTTTTTACAGGAGACTATTTTAGATGAAAAACTGAATTAATATATAATCGTCTACAATTTTTTTTTATTTAAGCCATCGTTACATACTGAGAAAAAAATATAATAACCTAAAGTTGCAATATAATAGTTTTTCTAGGTATCCATAGCGTAAATCAAAACATATTGTACATTATTTTCAAATCAGTTTTGCAGGTCGAATGATCACATGTAAAAGAAAAGATTGTAATACCAAAAACGATTTTAGGTTCCAAACACTTCGTCCATAAATATGTATATGTATAATTACAAGTAATATGTATAATTTTTCTTCTGAATTTTAAAACAGATATTTTTAAGAAAATACCATAAATGTCATAAAATCCTATATGTAATGAATTATAAAACTTGGTGACAAAATATTTCCTCCAGACGCGCGCTTCAGCTGTCAATTCACTTCAGCTCCAGTAGATCTGACCAATTTGTATAGAAGAGAGGGCGCGCGTAAAGAAGAATAATTCTAGCACTCACCTCTCTGTCGTACACCATTTCGATGGCCAACGATACAGGCACCAGCACAAAAATCATCCCCATCAACAAAGCACAAGATGTAATCCCAATATCAAATTCTTCAGGTTCGGAAGTGGCTTGAAATGGATGAGTGGACACTGAAATTGGCTTCCATGAATCAAGTTTTCCTGCATTTTCCATATTCATTCTGCAATAAAACCAATGTCATTAATATAACAGCCCTGAAGTAAGTTAAAGACATTAACCAAGTACAAAAATAATAATTAACTTTAATATAAATTCAAAGTATAAGAATTATTAGAGACAGTATACACCGAATTTTATGTTTTAGAATAACTTCAACATATAACTCCTTTACATTTACAAATAGAAATATTTTATATTAAATATTATTAGTTTTACTTATAGGGAAAAACTGAGTAAAAACCTTATTTGGTTTAGGCCTTTGTTACTAAAGAAAGGCATTTTTTAAGATCTCTTTCAAATATTCAGTATTTTTCTCAGTAATGAAGGCCTAAATCAAATAAAGTTATAGACGATTTTTAAATGTAATTTGTAATGTGTGAAATAATCTCCCTTAAAAAACTCATAATATCAAAGAAAAAAAAATTTATATCGATTTTTTTTTTTGTTCACCTAAAGGCATCATTTGTTGAAGTTATGCGGAAACAGTATGCAACACAGGGTTATATAGTTTGTTATTTCTTAACATTATTAAACCCTGAGAAATGATTAGTGAGGTTAAGTAGAAAGGAAAAAAAAGAACATTTTTTTCCATTTTTGGGGTAGGTACTGTGAGATTTTTAATAACAAAATATTTTAGATGAAAAACTGAGTTTAAAATAATATACAACATTTTTTGGTTTAGGTCTTTGTTATTGAGAAAAGGCATTGTTTATATTGAAGTTTCAGATATTCAGTAATTTTTTCCTTGGTAACAATGGCATAAAATGGTTTTTGGAATAAAATTGCCCTGCGGTACTCCATAAGACAGATTCTCAACAGCACTATTGTAACCTTCGTCCAGTGATCTGTTTTTGGCCTTTGCTATAATTTTCAAACCAATTTAGGGCAGTAGCTTCTATACCAATGTTTTTTAGCCTTGATAATAAAATATCATGTGAAATGGTATCAAAAGCCTTTGCCAGGTTCAAAAATATAGATATACATTTGTGTCCTTTATCTAAAGTTTTGATGATTTGTTGAGTTAGTTCAACAATGGCATCAGTTGGCCCCAATTTTTCACAAAACCCAAGCTGATTGCTTGTCAAAATATTGTTTTGCATCAAATGGTCCATTATCCTCTTCTTGCAATTTTTTCTATAATTTTTGACAGATTGTTTAATAATGATATCGGACAATAACAATTTACATCCGCTTTGTCGCCTGATTTAAATAAAGGAGTAACTTATGAGTTTTGAGCACATTTGATTATTGGGAAACATACCACCAATACAACTACAGTTTATGATATGCATTATTGGTTCAACTAAAAACTCTTGACAGAGATTGATCATTTTGAAAAAAATACTGACAGAGTTTGATCATTGTGAAAAAAAAACATATTGTATAAAAAAATAATAATAATGAGGCGTGCTAATCGACGAGCCGACGCAGACCGCATAAAAAATTTGAAACACACCATCTAAGGCTATTAATTAGAACACCTGTAGATTTACCTATATAAAGCGTTGCTTAAAAAGTTGATAATCACTGGCAGACCGTGCGTATATGTATCATTGTAGACCAAATACAATGACAGATCTGCCAAAGTCAGTGATGTGATGTTGAACGCGGCCATGTTGTTCATTTGCAGAAGGCTGGAGAAATTTCCATCGTAGCTCGTATTCACCGGCCATACTCCCATCGATCCCAGTGAGTTGACGAAACCTTTTATATCCTCATTACCATTATTGTGAACGGCTATCGAGGTTATATTGGTGTACAGCTGGCTGTTCAGAGTGAGTGCGTGCATTTTGAAGAACGATACGCCTTGCGATTTCACGTAGAGACCGAGCTCAGCAAATACTGAAATTAAACAATTTTTATTGTTATTGTGATCTACTAGGTATTCATTCAACCTTACTACAGTGGGTCAGAGCTGAACATCACATTGACCAAGTACCGATATAATATTAGCATGTAAATAAAAATTAGTCCATAGAAATGCCTGAAGCACAAACACTAGGCAATTTGACTCAACAGAAAATGGGCAAAAACCAACCAAAACACACAGGGCATTACATAGGATTTTTTCAGGAAGGGTGGGGAGGGCTGGAACATGGCCTATGTCGACAAGTACTCGTAGTAACAGATATATTTGGAGTGGAGTTACGGAGTGGGAGGGAAATAGTTCTACAGTTGACAATCTTGCTTTTAAAATCTATATAGAAGGAAAAAGTTGATAAGTTTTTTTTAAATACCTTTTATTATGGCTTTAAAATAATAGCTGCATAGCTGGCAGTTTCTTCGATCTTCCTCATGGCGCATTTTTTTAACTCTTTGGAAGCTTAGTAGAATTTTAGATACTACTAATAAGGGAAGAGCCCTTATTCGCCACAACCTCAAATGGGTTTTTTCTCTGCATGGCCACTTTTTGCAATTTTGGATTTATATATTTCAAATAAACGAACTATACCTACGGTTAAACCGGATATTGAGTTTAATCACTATTCAGTGTATCACTAATAATAACAACTTATCTGCCATCATCGTTTTATATAAAAAAATATCTTGCCAATATTAAATTACATAAAATATGTCTTATCATCATTATTGGTGGGTGGTGTAAAATTGCCCATTCTTCTTTAGCACACAAATTCAATGGAACCAGATGACTCCAAATCACCTGAGTCTCCATCTCCAATCCTCATGCAAAGAATGGTGTTAGAAGAAAAGTTGTATCCCACTCGCGTTAAACCATACTTGCTATCATAAACACCTCAAATAATCGACTAAAATGGAATTACTTACATATTGGTAAAATTATCAGCAGATATAACTTGTAAGGATCCCTTATCATTCTCAGTGTCCTAATCTGTATGAGAGCGTTGAGAATTTGGCAGGTATTTGGCGACACTTGTATGTGCTCGGACAACACACTCAAGGATGGCGGCTGATTGTCCGTGCCCTGCGTGTTTTGTACCTGATTGAAAAAATTAAAACCTGTTAAAAGGCGATTTACAGTACCGTGTGAATTAATTGGAGCAAGCAACACATTTTAACTTTTTTTTGTTTCTGGCATTATCTCATATATTTTTTTCTGGCAATGTTTTTTTAATCGGTCAGTTATTAGACCACATGTAAAATGTCTTATGCCGTCTTTTCATCTGGCCGGTGGTCTATGTAAGCCTACCCATTGGCATTTCTAAATCTCCCATCGATATCCCACGCGATATAGTGGAATTTGTGGACAATCAGTAGAGGACTACATGTCAGCCTTTTCGGTAACCGGGTACATCTGGTAGTCAACCAAATTCTTAGGCGTGGACAGCGCGCAAAATACTTTGGAGTGGACGGCGTGCACCACTGGAACGCTCTTATTAATGCAATTTGCGATAAGCTGGGGCGTGCATGTTAGCGTATGAGCTTTGGAGCCGTACTGCTGACCGCAACCCTGTCCTAGTCATATAAAAACGGGTCATGCAAACTATGCCAGTATACCACAAGATGCCTCCATTAGATAACTCTTCCGAGATCTGAAGATATTAACCATTCTGTCTATGTACGAAACCAGACACAAAGGATACAAGCGACTGATATTATAGTTGAGGACTGGAAGGGTCCACAAAGTATATCGGCTTTATATTAGCCCACCCAAACACCAAATAAAAAGTGACAACTAAGAGGAATTCTTTAAACCTCTAGATTCATTGCAGGCAGCGTATATAATGTCAAGCGCACAGATCACAGCTAATAACTGCTAAAGGACGACAACTACTAAGTGCAATTGAAGGCCTAAGTCTCAATATTATCTCAACTGAATAACCTAAATGCAATATCTGCGCAGCTCAAAAAACTACTAGGTGAACTTCAAAATTAAGGGTTTGATAAGTTTATCAGAAACCTGGATACGTCGGCCACAACAGATTACTCCTTTAGAAGGCAACAAAAAGTATGGAGTTATACGCCGACAAGCATGGAGTCTACGCCGACAAACACGAACACTACCAAATAACGGTGCCCTGCAACGGTAAGGGAGCTTATACCCAAAAATTGCCAGGAAAGGAAACGCTGACAACAGACGAGACTTCATGCAGACAATCTCTGTGCAGCTCAAAAAACTACTAGGTGGACTTCAAAATAAAGGGTTTGAAAAGTTTATCAGAAACCTGGATACGTCGACTGCAACAGATTACTCCTATCACAGCCGGTCATTAGTACGGAGTTAACCGCTCACCCCCCAAAAGTGTAACAATAGTATTATGACGGGCCAACTCTTGTCAGTGAATTCCATGGCAGCTCCATTTGTACTTACTTACTTAGAAGGTAACAAAAAGTATCAAAAGACCTATGCCATAGCGACCACCAGTACGCAAGAATGATAATACTTGGGCCAGAAGTTATATGGAGAAGGCTGAAACATTTGCTAAACACCTGGATGGAATTTTCATACCAAACTCGAACGATGGACCCAGTGAAATTACAGAAAGTGTTTCTAATTTCTTACAGCTAGCTCACTAGTTAGACCCACCTATCAAAAAGAAATAACACAGAGCGAAGTTAGAGGTGCAATAAAAAAAATAAACCAACACAAAGACCTTACTACAGGAAACATAATGACGAACATAATGAAGAAACTACCCGAAGAAGGCATCACCTTCCTAACAGAAATTTATGATGCCATTTTATGGAGGTGATATGTACCACCTCAGTGGAAAGTTGCACAAATCATTATAATACATCAAAATGGAAAATGCCCAGAAGATGTCAAATCGTACCACCCAATTAGTCTCCTCCCGATTCCTTCTAAGGTTTTATTCATAAAATCCTACCTCAAAGATAGACATTTTTAATGAGACAAGGGGAAAATGCAACACCTGCATAAAATCTTTGCTGGAGTACCCTAGGGAAATATGATGGTCCTACACTGTATCTACTATATACTTCATAATGATGGAAGTATGTGGATTTCTGAACAGCTTTAAAGGTATAGGTACCAACGACAAGACGGCAAGCTGGGTACTTTTTTCAATGTGGGCAGCCATGTATCTAACTTCTAGCAGTGTCATAGAACATGAAATATCATGAACCGTGAAACATGCGTTAATTTTAGATATAACCCTGGAAAAAAACACGAACCATAATGAGATTTTTCACTATTTAAAGCTCACCTTCACATGCTGTAAACCGTGATTGGTAGCGTGTAACGCATGCGTAGCATTCGGTACGGGGCCATTGGTTCCATTGGGACTGGCGATAGGGTTTAGAGGAGGCTGCGAGTGGTCGAACAGTTCCTGATAGCTGGGGCTCTTGCTCTGCAGCGACAGACTCCGGGAGAGCGCCCTCGCCCTGACCAATTTCCTCGACAGGCCGTCCACCGGATGAGCCTCTTCGCTACCTTCGCTTTCCAGATGCAGGAAAACTTCTTCGAGTGTGGTCATTGATACGCCATAGCTGCAGATGCCTGAAAGAAATACAAATTAAGCTGCCATGGAATTCACCGACCGAGGCTGGCCCTACCATGTAAAGCCATGATGATGAAATGGGGAATATAGTTGGTTTGTTAAGGGAACAAATTAAGGTTGACCATGCCATTTTAGATGAAAAAAACCAGCTTGGTATGGGTATAATGGGGGATGGTCCTCTGCCGATTTGGCTATGGACCCACATGATAATGCCGCGTACAATGTCTACAACTTTTCTCTAAGAACTTTCTTCTAAAATAAAATATTAAAAAGTTGAGGCAGTTTCTTAAAAACGGTAACAGATATATATTTTTTATACAATGGGTTTTTGTCAGGTTATTATCTATAAAAGTGTACCAGTTGAAACAATATAAAGTATGTTAAACTTGTAGGAAATTTTGTCAGCTTCAACTTTACCATTTGCACTGTTTAGCTGCGGCTTTTTCGAGATTAAAGCAAAAAACCAGAAATAGGGAAACCTCAGCTCACCCATTCGCAGTCTCATACTATTATTCCGGTGCTCACGGGATAGCTTAGGATAAACCAGATAAGGGATGTCCGATGCACACCGCAGCTGCGTACACCTTACTCTGGGCGCCTACAGTAGTGGCATTTACTAGAGATGCCTGGTGGTCACGCATCCATTAACATCATCCCTTCATGTATATACACGTTCGCTTTCCATTAGTATGCTCTGATCTATGAGCTGATCAATAAGTACTTCTTATGCAGCGGCAGGAGTTTGTGTATTTACTGTGTCGCGCTGCATCCTTTAAAAGTGAAACACTATATATTGCTATCATTTCTTTTTTAAAAGGCTTTTTATTTTTCGGTCATTTCTCTATTACATTATGACTTAAAAATGTACACAAAGGTGAGTTTATTTCTTTTAATCTTAATTCGGTAATGTCCATAACATTACCTCACTGGCAGATCTAAGAAGGTACGACGATTTAGTCTTCCTTCACAAAATCCAGCAAATACGATTCCGGACCCTTTTCAGAATGACAAGACAATCCACATTATTTCATTTGAGCCGTTGCAACAATAATTATGGGCAGAATTCATTCATAAACCATATGTTCAGGGTGTACGACGATTGGTATGCATAAATTGATATAATTATTGAATCGAACAACGGATTCAAAAACTTCTTGAAGAGGGCGGACGATATTTAATGGTTATGTATCTTAACACATTTTCTATTCTATATAATTATATTTCAGATCATTTTTGGCCCATCTAGTATTATGTGGGATGAGCCATATAGTCTGATGCATGCTGTGTGTTTGTTTGTCCGTCCAAAGACTTCCCGTAGTCCAATCTTAACCAATTT
>JAOPUG010000099.1:11311850-11331166 GCA_027564375.1 Micropterix facetella
ATCGAACGGGTCATTATCAACCACACAATGTTTTTGGAAAGCTTTTTCTCTCAGAGCAGGTAAAGCGGAAGAATATTGGGAGGTCATGAGATTAATCTCTCACGTAACATTTGAACTCCTTCCACAAAGTAATTCCTATTCATTAAGGTACTTACAGGAGTGGCAAAATGAATCTCTTGTGGTTTACGCGCTCAGTTCATGTAGTTATTTTAAACTACCCTGAACTTCTTAATATATTATACATATATACAAGAAAATAATCATATGGACCGAAGTTTGACAAACTCTTGGCTTTTCCCCCTGAACCAGTTTTCATACTGTATGTGATACTTATAAATAAGACTTATTTTCATACTGTTTCTCTTCGTATTTGAACTAAATGTGGAAATATTAATAAAAAAAATAAAAAACTGTTTACTTTTATTTCTATACTTTTTACCTATTCCTCTGGGTCGGTTAATCTGCGATATTAGGAGTATAGTCGCTAGAGGAGGTCATAGCATGCGAGCCGTCATTCGACTTACTCGAGAGAGACGAAATTATGCGGCGCGAAAGAGACGGCCATGTTCCAAATTTAAAAATGTAAACTCGCAACCGCCGCATGCCGCAGATCGGATCGATACCTCCTCGTGCAATATGGACTCCTGATACTTCGAATAGGGTTTGGCTAACAAAAATCGCAATTTGGTTGAAGGTGGCGTAAAAATTATATTTTTAATGGCATTACATTACGAATCACCTGCCAGCCAGTTTCTGTATACCAAATTAAGAAAACTTCTCCATCCTGCCATTGTATAAGAAAGATTGACTAGTCGGCATGATCTCAAAGTATACCAAATTTGACTTGTGTTGCGGGAATACGGCAGCTGCATCTCGAAAAAGCAGCCGATGCCAATATTCCCATATAATATTTGAATTTTGTACATTCTTTCAAGAATAACGGTAAGGTTGCGGAAAGAACGCGGCTACAGCTCGAATCAGCGGACGACGTCAACCTTTCCCAGAAAACATTTTTAATTTTGTATATGTATACCTTTAAGTTAAAAAATAATTTTAACCATAGTCAAAACCGCCCGATCCGAAATAGAAATATTTCCAAATTCCGCCAGTCTTAAAAACACCCGAAAATACAACCGAAATGGAACATAATCCTTAGAGGGATCAGAAAAAAAATACACGAAGAAAAATAAAATGTATTTGTCAAATAGAAAAAACAACCCGTCCGTCCAAAATACAGATGTCGAACAAAATATATCCACTAATGTAGATGAAGGTCCGTCGAAGCGGCGCCACACCCGACGGGGCCATAAAAGGAACAAATATTCCAATCCGCCCCTCGGATGCATGGCGCCCAAAAAATATCAATTTCAAATACCAACGTGCCGTATCATATAAGTGTGAATTTGGACCGCTTACGCCATAAGTTACGCACGCACGATTATAAAAATGTATCTTCTAGCAAATAAGGTTTAATTTAAGATACTATATGTAAAAATGGGTCGTAAATAAAGAAGTTGATGAACGTCATATAAATATTATATGAAGGTAAAATTAACTATTGTCCAATGGTGTGCGGTTTTCCAGATTTCGCTATAAGTAATGAGATATTGTAAGATGCCCGCAAGCCATCATCGTTACTTTCAGATGTTAAAGCGAAAATACTGTGCACGGTGGGTCTCTTTTCATATTTTTCCTTCAATGCTTGAAAATATTTCAAATCTCTACCTATTTTATCAGGATGACACCTTCTTAGATGATCTTCGAGCTTCGATGGTTTCATAGAGTCATTGCTCAAAACTTTGTTGCATAAAAAGCATATGGGCAATCGCTTATCTGCTTTTGATGGAAGAAAACCAAATTTTAAATAATCAACACTATACTGTCGACATTTCTTCTTAGATTCAGTCATGTTTCGTATAAGTTACCTACCTGTAAATAAAAAAACTTTGTTTTAGTAATCATAAGGCGGTCTTACTCAACAAGATATTGCTATTCTTGCTAAGATATTGCTATCGAAAGCAGATAAATTTTCGTGGACCCCCGCTTACGAATTGTGAACCCTTTTTTTTTTGTCACGCCAACGTAGACCCCCGTTGAGTCTCCTGTGGACCCCTGGGGGTCCACCTGGACCACTTTGGGAACTAAGGCTGTACACCGTTTATTTATCTTCAATTCTGTATAGATTTAGAGCGTACAACATGTTTTATACTTTAACAATTTTTGTTTTTTTTAAATACTTTAACAATTGTAAATTTTATGACGAAAATTTGGCATTTTCTAGGATGGGGTAATGTGGGCACTCCACAAAGCATTATATTTTCTCTCGGTAACGCCAATTAGAACATACGGTGTTAAATCATTTATAGTGAAAGCCAACGAAAGGCGCAAATTTATATATAAAGGCATTATTTAAACGTCACAGTGGTAAGTCACTCAGATTTATAATAAATTATCTTAAATCTCTAAATGTGTTTAAACAAAGGGAACAAAAGTAAGGTATTGACCAGTGTCCTATAATTGGATACCAATGCCATTACTTAGGCTATGATTAAACTAACGATTAATGATCAATGACTAACTAATATAGTCGATTAATGTTTTCAATCGCGATTAATTTAGGCTAATTTAGTTATGACTTGTTAGTTGATTGCAAAAAATAGTCGATTTACCCAACACTGCTGTTTGTTTACCATTGAAGTCTCAATGACGATATTATTGCTTCGCCGATTTCCACGAGGTTTCTTACTAAACATACATAGCTTGGTTTCGACTAGCTATTTTTGGAGATAAAATTATTGAGTTCCAAATGAACAGCTTTAACGTTACTTCTGAGAGATCATTATTACACTCCGGAAAAACATTCGATTTAATAACAGACTTAATGTAAGAAAATAATGCTAGCAGATAGTTCCGATTCGTTTGGTTCAAGTTTTACCGATCATGACTCACCTTTATATAATTCTGTAATATTTCCATCTGAATCTTGAAAATCGACGAGCTCCACTTGTCGACATTTTGTTCATACTGTACAACCTCTTTGCCGTAATGATGTACATATTGCTTGTTCATCATTGTATAATAGAAATTATTTTTTATTGCTTAAAAATGACTATTTAGTGCAGTAGTGGTAAACAGCTCATTAAAATGTAACTGCTGTGCAAAATTTTCGTGCCAAAAATCACAGTGAAAAATAGTAGCTCCGGCGAACGCTAGCGCAAAGAATGAAAAAAGATTTTCAAAATGGCGGTAGCGTTTGCCGCTGGTTCGGTCGTCGTCCGTGTGCTGTGCAAATTTTGAATAAATCGTAATTTCGTTCCCGTGATTCGTTGTTATTTCGAGTTTTTAATTTTCCTGCGTTTGTGAATTTATGCGACGCGCGTCGATCGCTCTTCTAACGCCGAAAAAGACGAAAAGGTGAACACGGTAAACAGATTTTTTTGTTTTGGTCCGGGCTGCGGATGTTTTTTTTCAATTTTTCTTTGTCTTAAAAAACGATTTTGGAGTTTTGAATGATTGAAACGAATACGCCCTGCGAGCGCGGTGCGATTCGAGCGGTTTTTTTCTTTTTTCCTCTTGATTTTTCCGTGTTTTTTTTACTTTGTTTTGCGAGACATAACCAAAAAAAGTGTCAAATTTGCCCTTTTCTATTTTGCCTGCGAGGCTTTTTTGCTTTGCTGCTCGGTTATACTGCTCTATTTAGCGATGCAGACGCATACATTATTCAACTAGGGTGTGGCTGTATTGATTTTCTTGAGATTCGAGTCAGATCTTCATGAGAACGTTGCAATATAGGATGCATGTATGTGCTATATAGTGTCGGGACGTGTGTGGTGCCGTTTTGTTCTGTGCACGATTTTCCTTATTATAAGCATTTTCAGAAAGCAAAAACGAAAATAAAAACTTGATAATTGACTTGATGAACAATTAAATAGAACACGTCCTTTCTGACATGTCAAATGTAAGAAAACATTAGGTTATCATAGGGACAGTGGCAAACATAGGGACAGTGGATCGCCTAAACAACAATGTATTATGTCGATTATAGGGGTATTTCTCCTTTGGATACGGCGAAAATAAACACCAGAAAAATAATATTTTCTCAAGTATAACCAAAGTGGGGGAACACTCAATTGGTATATAGGAACTGAAAAAAGAGTAGCTGCCTCCGAAAACAGACCGTCTCAGTTGTGATCAAAGGGGAAACCTCAACTTTTGGTGATTTTCGCAATTTTGTGTAAAATTGGGCAATGTTAGCATTCCTTTGAAAAACATAATCGCAAGGAGAGAGTTTAATAGCTAAATCCACCTTTTTTGCACTGACATAAACCCCTTTCAAAAAAATCTTTCACGCTTTTAAAAGTAGTTGTCCAATGGCTAAGGGTAAAAGTTTTTATATATACCGTATTAGCCTGAATATAAACGACTTCGAATTTAATGCGAACGTTTTTTCTGAATGAGCGAATTGAAAAATGCATGTATGAAAGTAGGTAACTTTTTTATTACAAAAAAGACATTGTTATCCAGAATTGCCACGTTGATTGCTGCTCTTATTGTATTGGACTCTTCCACGCGTTGGACAGTCCTGGGGAATCACAATCTTCCAACAATATGCCCTTAGTTCCCTCCATATTGCTGGAAATACCTACAATATTGTTTAAACCCATTAATAATGGCTTCGTGTTCGATTTTTGCTTACGATTAACAAGAGTACTTTTAGTGTTTTTTTGGCATAAAACTATTACAATATATTCAAGCTAATATGATAATATTAAAGGTATTTCCCATTGTGCCATTAAATGTTCTACCCGTACATGAGAATTATTAAAACATGCTTTCAAGTGTGTTTATTCATGGCTGACTTATTTATTACTACCCATGTATACTATAATATTTGCATACTATGACAGCTTACCAACTACCAATATACTACATATCCCCCCCTCCAGCTAGAACAATATTGTTAAGACTACATATGATCTTCAGTTATATTCTATGGCTTTGAAGGGGGAGTGAATAGGGTGAATGCTCACATGTGGCAAGACAGCTGTACTAAACCTACCACAGCCGATCGTTAGTCCGGAGTCCACCGCTCACCCCTCAGAAATGTAACAATAGTATTGTAACTGTTTGTGTATACTCATAATAATAGTTTGGCCCCTATTGTAGACCACTCTGTGAACCGTAATACCCCTGCGGGTGTTCAGCTGTTGTCCTTCCATATGGCGGTCTATGAATACTTCTCAGGTGTGTACCCAAAATAAAACTATGTTGACCGGTTCACAGAAAATGCATTCAAGGTAAAACTCTGTAGGCAAAAACGGCTACTTCATCGCCAGCTCCGTGAAGCCAAGATAGCCGGAGATAAGGCCCTCTGCTACAGCTTCTCGCATGCGTACCGCTCCGGCGACTAACCAGGGGGCGTATGCTTCCTATGGCAGCGGGGATAGACGTTGACCTGATGTCACCTATCCTTAGAAACGATCTGTTTGCCATCCGATCCCAAGTGATAATTGTTGGGCAAAGGATGCCTCGGATCCGCGATAAATTCGAGCTACGAACTACTATGTACATCAGGTAGAGACCGTGCAAGCAACCTCGAATCCGTGATCAGAATGGAGGATGGAGAAATCCGTCTAAATCTGGGAGTGAGGGGGTGAGGAGCCCCACTGGGCTTGAAAATTCTCAGTGCCTCACGGTAAGGAGTTGGACTCTCACTGGTTGTTGGCATAGTTGGATCAGTGGATCGTCTTCATCAAAGTCTCTTTGTAGTCATCTCACTGGTGAAAAAGCGATCTATATCGTTATAATATCCTGGGATGTTGGGTTCGCCCGTTGCATTGACACCCTGAACTGTAATGACTGTCCATTTTAAAGTGGTAACCCCACTTCTTGTCAAATTGGGTCAGGTTTTTCAGCAGCATATGTATTTAAAGTGATATTAAATATCGCCGGAGAGAGGACACAGCCCTGGAATAGGCTAATTGAATATGCGGGTAGTCCATTCTTGCGTTTTGAGCGTTTTGACATGGAACATCACAGTGTTGCAGTAGCAGGTTACAATGTCACGCACCACAGGTGAGAAGTTGTACCAGCAGAGTGGAAAGTGGAGGAGACTGTCGGATTGACCGAGAGGTGTTCTCTAGGTCGAGCCAACATACATTAATTTTGCGTTTGTGCTTTCTCACATCTTTGATGACCGCAGTCAGGAGAGAATTGTCCTTCAAGCAGCCTGAGATGCCACGCAAGAAACCTTTGTGTAATGATACTCCGAGGTACTCATTGCGGTGCATGAACTCGAGCATCTTTGGTCCGGTGCAAACTGGGACCTTCGGAATTATGGCTCTTTTACACGAGGCCAATGGCTGAGACAATCCACTAAGCCAAGACATAAGCCATTAATTAGAAATCGTTCTATTCAACGGACTGGCTTGAGGACAATCCAATGCAGTGGACTGGCCCAATTTACATGATGCCAATATTGGATTGTCTTAGTGGATTGGCTCGGCAATTGGCCTTGTGTAAAAGAGCCATTAAGATGACTCGCTCAAATTCTGTCAGACTGCACCGCTTTTTTAACCTCGTTGCCATTATATTACATCACGCTGTCAAGTGTGTTTATTCATAACTGACTTATTTATGAACCTACATGTAACATGGGTATGCTATGACAGCTAACCTAACTACCAATACACTACAAGAATGAAACTTTCTGACTAATAATGCCTTGTTTATACAAATAATTGGAATCAAGGGACCACTCACAGGGAGTGACTGTTTACACAAGTCTGTCCATATCCTACCTGTGTAGCAGGGAGTGGATAGCTAGATCTCGGACAGCTGTGTGTTGCTTAGATGAGGTTCCTGCTATAGTTAAAAGAACTTCTCATTGAACTTTCTGTGGAAGACACTTTCAACTCCTGAATAAACTTGTTTGTGGTCTCGGAGTCCTATTTCGCTGCCAAAAACAAACACAACAGACATCCGATCGCCGACTAAGTCGCTGCTCTACTAAACAGAGATTGTTTACGATTGATGCGGCGAGGGACGCGTAGTGGGGGATGCCACTTCCTCGCGTGAATAGACTGGCATCTATCCATCCTCCTCTCCACTCTAAATACAATTTTACTAACTGAATCACTACGTGTAGAACAGTGGTCAAGTCGACTCGACTCGTGTAAACTAGGCATAATGCCCTTCTTGCATCCTACGTTTCAATTATTGAGCTCTCTTATTTGGCTTCTCTATATATTTTCCAAATTTACGTAATGCTTTTTTTTATTGTAATTAATAGTAATGCCAACATTCACACAATAACTGTGACTACTCTGATTTTAGTCCACAAAAATGAAATACGACTCTGATGAGGAGGATTCTCCGCCTGCACCTTCCGATGACGATTCCGATTTCGACGATGATGATGATCCAGATAATCTGGAAGTGCCAGGTAAAAATCTATCGTGTGTATTTTCAAAATCTGCAGTCAGGGTTTCCTATAATTGAGGACCGAGTTAAAACACTAGGCTTAGGAACATTTCAGGTCAGAGATGAAAGCTCTTCCTGTGACGCAGCAGCGACCAGCGATGAGATTGTAGGGTAATAAAACATTAATTTGTAGCAAGATTTTGGGACTATCCAGGCAATGCTTTATATCATGCATGCCACCGACTGTGTAATTTTAATCAGGTCTTAGGACATTGCACACTGTGGTTGGAAACCGCGGCGGCTGTTTTGCTGCAAATATACAACACAAGAGTTTATACATAGGTGTGCGCGGTTGCGGTTCTTCGATGGGAAAAACTTTCGACATGTTCTATTTTACGGGCAGTGCAATCGCTACAGGAATAAAATGCATCCAAAATGCTGCGATACCGCCCGCCCAGCGCCGCTTGTACTTCAAAAAAAAAAGGATGATTGCGAGCTTAAAAGAGATGTTTGTCTGCTAAGGTGTCTCTGTCAGATACCAATTATGTTGATGGAATGGAGGGATAGCTGATCACTCTACTACCCGCACTTAACCCTACTTTTAGGGCCGCTGGCGCTTACCTCCACCTATATAACTATTGGCCCCCAGTCCATATTATAGATACTGCAACCAGCTCACCTTAGTGACTAGTCGCAGGATCCACGACGGACTTTAGCTGCACACAGCCATAGCAATCTTATATGTGCCCATTATTTTCTCTCTTATTACAGCCAAGGCCAAGCATGTACTTCTACATATAACATGCTCAGCCAACACATCTTCCTTTCCGCAGCCTCTGCAAACATAATTGTCGACTATCCCTAGTGTGTCCAGGAGTCTCCTTGAAGAGGGACACCCTGGTGAACCGGCTGTGCAGTGGATCCGGGGACGGAAACTCGGGCAGAACTGGACAGCTGGCGCACGGGACGGGAATACCAGCCGTATTGTCACTGACTGATACCCGGAGGGGTTTAGAATTGTAGGCTTCTTAAGAAAGTGGGGGTTTGTAGGTATCTCAAACTGCTTACCCTTGGAAACATTCGTAGGCCATCCAATCTCGGGTGAGATGCCGAAAAAGGACGCCCCGTATCCGCGATAGTTCCAGTTAGGAATTGCCACTCGCTTGAGGTAGAGGACCGCGCAAGCAACTTCGAACCCGCGACCAGACGGCGGGTGGCTGGAGGAATCCGACCAAGTCTAGAAGTCAGGGGGTGAGGCTGCCCGCGGGATGGCAATTCTCTGTGCCTCGCCGTAAAGTGTAGGTCTCTCACGGGCAGTGGTGAAGCTTGGTACGTAGATTGTCTATGTCCATCAAGTCTGTGTTTCTCTTCGGGGTGATATAGTGATAAAGTTCGCTGAAACGCTCCGGGGTGGCCGGGTTCGCTCGGAGCATTTTAAGTTATCTCTAGTGTATACATATATCTGTTAAATCGGCAGTGCCCAGTTAGCAGGCCCACCGTTTTCCTCAAGTTATTCCTGGAAAGTCTCAGGCGGTAACTTGTTAATATATGTGGGGTTTTTAATGTTAATTTTTGCTTGCCGCAGGCTTTTTCTTCTCCACCTGTGCTTTATCCACTCCTTGGTTCTGTTACACAAGGCAATCCCCGTATACCCCTTTGACAGTGACAAAGTGGGTTCCGGTCCGAATGGTGGATGTAACGATCCCTGCCTCGCAAGTCTCATCTCCTTCTTCATTGCCTCACTCTACTGTTACCCATGTTAGATATATTCTGTTTTCATGTGATAACTTTGCAAGTACCCATAGCATTCTTTCATTAATTTAGATGTCTACTTGTAGTTTTTAAGAATATCCAATGTAAAAAAAGAAGTTGGAACTCGTGGCAGGAAACCAGACACTGCGGCTCTGAAAAATCTCAAAAAAAAAGTGAAATTTCAGAATTTGTTAATCATTCCTATGGAGATGGAGCAAGAGAACCCAACAACTCTCAACCAGCATTGGGACATCTGCAAAATGGCATTAGCGACAGCAGCAGAACAGGTGTTGGTTATTCAACAGCCTCTCAGACGCAATGACCGGTTCCATGAAGAATATGCTCCGAAGCATCAGCCCAGAAGAATGAAGCCTATTTAAAAATGATTCAGCAAAACTGTACCAGGCGATCCGCTGAGTAGTATAAAACCTTAGGCGGGAAGAAAATACACTCCACCAACGAAAATAAATACTCGAGAGAGAGAGAAATTGAAAGACTCAACTTAACTCTAGTCTATTTTAATTAGAAGACACAACTTCTAATTAAAATAGACTATTTTACTAGGTCAACAATCTGAGTAAGGACTCCAAGCCTAGAGGTAGTATGTGTGAGGATAAGGATGGACTTGTAGTAGCTGAAAACAAAATCCTCGAGCGCTGGATTGAGCACTTTGATAGCCTACTCCATACTGTCTTTTTTCTTTCATCAAAGGCAGGCATCATAGCACAGTCACAGTGCACATGAGGCATGCCATTGACACATGCGCTAAGTCAGTTGAGAGCGCAGTGCGCACTGCAATTCATTTTCTCCCGACACCGGTGGATTTCTGTGCCTCAAAGCGATCAACCAACAAGATGGCGGACGAAGAAAAAGAAAGTACATTGAAGTTTCCTAAAGACTACAGTAATTTTCCACAGCTTTAGGACCAAAACAATAGACTATAACCAAATAAAATGAAGAGAAATGATGGTTTGCAAGTTTTGGCTACAGAATATAATATGAATAGCGATGGATCTAGAAAAAAGATAAAAAGTTTTCGCTTAAAGTTTTTAAAAAGAATATCTTTATCTTAATGTGGTTCATGCATAATCACATTACTTTGATAGCCTACTAAAATAGCCTCGACCGACTTTCAGTTTGTTGTTTTTTTTTTCTAGAATTTCTTATGACCACTTAAGCTGCACATATTCCACCAAGTGGTGTTCTCATCGCACATGTTAACAAGCTGACCGAAACTCAATGACTCCGTTAGCGTCAAAAATTGAATGACGCATTCAATTATTGAATGCGCCAAAGGAAAATTGAATAGAAAGATGACGACGAAAGTGGAACATGAAAGGGCACGGTGTGGACATAACGAAATGGCAATGTTGACTCGCAAACATTAGAACCTATTTTCCCACTACCCAAAATCAGCAGATCTACACAAACGAGATAGCTGAGAACACACCACCTACCGTTTCATCATGAGGTTCTACGCACCATTGTCAAACTGAAAAGCTATAAGGCGCCAGATACGGGCCAGCTACCATCCAAACAATATAATAACTCTGGGAATTCATTGTTTGCAGGCAATTCTTCCAAGGATTTGGCTGGGAGAAACCCTTCCAGATGAGGAATGAAGGCATCATATGCCCACTTCATAAGAACGGCAGCAATTATAGGGGATCACACTGCTTAACATCTCCTATAAAATATTTTCTAATATTGTATGCGATCATCCTTTACACTGAACAAATGATTGGTGCCTATCAGTTTTCTGTTTTCGATCCAAAAAGCCAGCCAGCCAGTCAGTTTGCACATGACAACGGTTCTGGTTACTTTGTCACCGCAGTCATTTTGCCGCAGTGAGCGCCTGACCTTAGTTATATTTTGAGAAAAGATTTTTTTTATTTTACTTATTTTCTGAAAAAACATAGTTGTGGATATTTGGAGATTTTTTGTACAGGAGATTATTCTACAGGAAAATCTGAGTTAAAAGAAATCTACAACTTTTTTATTCAAGCTTAATTAGGTCTACATGGTATGTCCGAAAAGTAATGTCATTGAGTCGATTAAGAACATTTTTGTTGATCTGATTGGTACAACTCATTAAAAGGTTTCAAAATAAGCTCCTCCTCCGTCAATGCATCGCTTCCAGTGAAATTTCCAGGCATCGAAGGTGTCACAGTAGGCCTTTTCCGGAATGTCCTTTAGACCCTTGGTGCAAGCCCCTTTTACTTTGTCAACTGTCCCGAAATGAAGTCCTATCTTGAGAGTTTTCAAGCGTGGGAACAAGGGGTCTGGGGGAGCCACGTTAGGACTGTAGGGCGACTGGGGCACTGTTGGCACCTTTGAATCAGCCAGGAAGCAGGTCACGAGGAAGGCGATTTTTGGTTATTAACACTTTGGACACTAGCTTCGTCCACACTTTTCTCATCTGCAAATTGTTTGTCACAATCTTGTGAACTGTACTTTTAGGAATGTTTAATGTCTGTGCCATTAAACAAACACTCAAACGACGGTCTGAGGGTGCATCACATTTTCGTCGGTGGTAGTCGCTTATGGCCTTCATCGTTGACCTCTTCATGGCCTTCAAAAATACCTTGTGCAACCAGTAGCCTTTGCGTTCCGATAACCAATTATCACCAAAGGCCGTCTTTATCATGAGAAAAGTTCCCACTGCGGACTTGCTGGGTTTCACATCATGGCTTGCACGGGAGTCGAAAACGAGTTTCAAGAAAATGCCTATCCTTACTCTCCGGATGGTCAGAGACGACTGAGCAACTAAGCTGACACCCTCCTTCACCGATCCCAACCGATCTGAGCGCTCTGCGACGTGTATTCGTTTCACAGTAAAATCGCTGACATTTTTTTTCAGACAAACCTTGTAAATCAAAAAAGTGCCTTTTGCATGTTGCAGGGCCTTAAATATGATGGCGGAAGCAATTATTTGAAATTTGATCACTTTGCTTTCCTTATTACATAAAATTTCCTGTGTTTGTCCTCTTGCAGAACTAGTTGATCCTCTTAGAGCGATGTGGTGCGATGAGTGGTGGAATTGTTTTTTTTTTTTTTTTACGAAGCTGACCTGTTGTTTATTATTATTTATTATTCTATGCTATAGGTGCCGTCCCAGCGAACATTGACACATTAATTAATGTCGACAGGTGGCGGTAAAACTCTAGCTGCTGCCGCTGGCCTCCCAGAGAAATTGAAGAGTGAGCCCTCGTCGGTGCCAACTTCTTCAAAAAGCATCAATAGTGTAGCTCCATTAGTACAAAGGCATGGCAAGGTACCTCCAGGCCTTCAGTCTACCAAACCTAATATGCCCGCCGGATTTGAAACTCTACGAGTGAATCCCAGTGAGTATTAAGTATACCCCTATTAATCGTATAATACTAATACAGTATAAATCCGATAATCCAAGAACGATCCTTCAACCACTGGAACAACACGCCAGGCTTGAATCATTCTAAAACTTATCATTCATGCTAATCAAAACTTACGACCATAAGAATTGCCCACAAGGCATTAGCGCTAAATAGGAACAATATACATATGCTGGTGAGGCATTCAGCATGAGAGATAGGAGAGGCTCACGGGCATTGTGGCCGGAACACACATGTTCAACACACATGTGTGCGGGTTCTGTCAAACCACAGACGAAACTCCCATACACCTCGTGTGCGAATGCAGCCCACTAATGCATAAAAGAAACACCCATCTGGGTGGCTACTACCTCCAAGCTGAAGAGGCAAACAATCTAGCGTCAAAAGCTTTCTGAGGGTCTTAAACGACACCAAGCTTAGCATGAACTATAGTAGGTGGCGATCACAATAGACCAGAAATGGTCATAGTGATATCAACCAGGCTCAGTAAACCTTGAAACAGCCCCTCACAGCAAAATGAAAAAAAAACTCTGATGAAGCCTATATTTAGCGCATGAGAGAGTTCACAGGATACTATTGGTGTTTTCTGTGATCTCGTTGGGATTTGATTGCGTTGATCATTCACACTTGCTCAAACTTACACATTATAGAGTAAGAGGTAATAGCTGTAGAACTAACAGTTTCATATTTCAAAGATAAGTTACAAAAAGTAGACATTAACGGGTACAATCATAGGATAATTTTGTCAAAATTGATGCTACACATGGATCAATATTAGGCCCATTTATATTCCTTGTATACATTAACAAGCCACCTTACACAGTACCAAACATTGAGACATAGTTCTATTTGCTGATGACACCTAGTCAATATTTAAAACCGTTTGTCAAAAAGAAAATATATAGACTTGTATTAAATTCTATGAAAACAAAACCTACAAGTTTTACACTCCCAAATGTTAAGCTTGGATTTATTTGGACCTGTAGATGAAATATAGTTTTGGGGATAACCATAATGGTAGTTGGTAGGCTTTACTCTACAGCTTTTGCTGTTAGGCAAATCAGGCAGCTGACTGACATGAACTATACTTTTGACCAGTATGCCTCTGCCTTCTCTCCTGTCAGTGGCATAATGCTATTTGACAGTGAATGATAACTACACACGTTGAAAACAGTGAACCCTTTCTGGGTGACGGAATTTGCAAGATCATAGTATTTATTTAGTTAGAATGGGGATATTTCATTCCCAGACAAGTTTTAGTTCTATAATCTTCCAAGATAGAAAGTAAAGAGTTATATTTGGAACGAGGACTTTGAATCAGAGACTTTCAGGGATATCATACTGCTTAAAAGCCAAATCTAGAATCCATTTGGGAACTTTCTTGATTTTTAAGAAAGGTGAAATGCTTTTGGCTATTACCTTGCAAATAACAATAAGGCTTTTTTGTCATGGTGATGTGTACCGACCTTGATCTAAGACTTGCAGCAGCCAATCTCACTGTAACGGAGTATAATTACGGAGGTGACATAGACTATTGCCTGAATAGCAAGTTATTGGAATCTATAAATGTATGCTGAAAAACATGATGTTATTAAATGATTATGCATTTCTTAAAACAGGACTAAAATATAACATTTCCTTTACATCATTATCGTTTTTAACAATATTCAGTCTACCATTTTAACGAAAAATTTAATGCGTGACTAGACCACCCGCTGATGAGCGCTGGAGTGTTATCTCAGATGCTGCCCCCGAGCAGCATGTACCCGATGTCGCAAGGAGTGCGCGGACCCAACCCTGGAATGGCAGCCTACAATGCTGCCAACATACTAGCACAGAGTAAGCCACAGTAGACGCATTGAGGCATGCCGGCACACTCTTTACCGCTTTCTGTTAACCTTACAATACCTTTTTTTCTAGGTTATTGGCGTATGCTTAGAAATTATTTAATTTACTAATTGTTTTCATTTATTTTTCCATCCTTTAATGTCTAACCGTAGACTTTATCTTGAATAAGCTACTATTTATAGCATTTAATAAATGTAGTGCGTATTATTTTTTTTACAATTTTTATTTATAATAAATTATATCAAATTTAAAGTTGTGCAGTATTAATACGTATTTCACGGTGGAAGAAAATTTCCAGAAATATCTGAAATTTTTGAATTTCATTTTGTTTTGTCTCGATTAGAAATTTAAAAAAATCAGATGTTTCTGGAATTCTTAAACAAAATTTTTGTCTCACGATACAAGAGTATATCATATATCGACAGTTTGTCGATACTCACATCTCAAAGCCTTCAAGTTTCCTCAGAAATGTGTCTTGAGTGTATAGCTTTCGATACCATTTACATAGCACCTTATCACTCAGTCCGATTTTTATATTTATATTGATGATTCTTCCGCCCCATACCTTTTTATTACTGATGCATTTTCTTTTTTTGACAGTGGAGATGGCAGGCATGGGCCTCGGGATGAACCCATACCTTCTTCAGAACCTCAACCAAATCCTGTCTTCGGGAATCGGTACCCACTTAGCAGGGATGCTGGGTGGAGTGTCAGGGCAGATGGGACTCAATTGGGCTAACATGCCTGGAATGAAACCCATGTGGCTCGCGCAAGAACCTAAGGTATGTGCTAATTGACTGTATATAAAATGACCCTTATTCCATTCCTCGCGGGCTTATCTTGGTTTAAAAATATAAGAAATTATGTACCATTAAATACACTGCCCGCGCCTAGCCGCCAGCCAAAATACAACCACAATTTTTTTTTTCGATAGACATGGATACCTAGGGATAAAATACAAGGTGGCCATAAGTCCTTAGACATGTAAATAATTAATAAATGCAACACTAATAATAATAAGAAAAATATTTTTATTTCGTATTAACCTTTATAAAATGGGGATTATTTTGTAAAAATTACATCATCCAAATGTAACCCATTACGATCACGGCACTCCTGTAAGCGACGTCTAAAACTATCGATGACTGCGCGGCAAGTCAGTTCGTGATGTTAGCCATTTCTCTTCGAATATTTTCTTTAGGGCAGCAATTGACCGCGGATTTGTCTCATACACTTTTTTGACATAACCCTATAAGAAAAAGTCCATCGGGGTTAGATCCGGACTATGTGGTGGACTGTAAATGTCTCCTCTTGAAATGGCTTTGTAAAGGCTTCTGATGTTTACAATTTGGATTTTCTGGGCTCTAGTAGCGGCAGTTTTGTTTACTTACATGCCCATTAATATGGAAGTGAGCTTCATCAGATTAGCACGTTATTGAACGAAGAAAAACGGCTAAACATTTCATTCGCATAATTTTGTCTCTAGATAGTGTCAGTGTCTTAATTTCTGCACCAACTGAATTTTCTAAGGGTGCATATGTAAATCTTTCTTTAAAATCTGCTGTAACGATGTTCTGGATACATTTAATGTTCTGGAACGCTTACGAGTAGGCTGGGTAGGATTTTCACGAACAGACTGTAACATTATGTTGATGTTTTCTTCCGTCTGTGATATCCTTGGTCGACCCGACTGTATCTAACGTCGAACTAGTCTCTTGATCGTTTGCAACCCAGTTCTTGATCGTTTGAACAGTTGGAGTGTCATTAAAGTTGTGTAGATTGTGATGTTTGAAATTTATGCCGCGCAATGGTTGCCGAATCATTGTTCCGATAAAACTCGCGCACACGAAAAGCATGGCCCTCACCGGTGAAACGCTCCATGGCGACTGACTTCCCAGAAACCGTTTTTGCCCCTCCCATGCATCATATGCATTTCATGAGATATTTACATTTCAAAGGACTTATGGGCCATCCTGTATATTACCAAAAAGTCAGAAGTTTACAGTTTTTTATTATTTAGGATAATAGCGTGCGTTTTGGCCTCTACAGTAACTGAAGACATGGTTGTAATGGTTTTTTTAATTTTAGATGGAGGAGGAGGAAGTAGACGATGAAGAACTTGGAGTTGCAGAGACATATGCAGATTACATGCCAGCCAAATGTAAGTTTAATTTTATTGATGTTATCATCTTGTGATGTTGTGATGAGCAGATTTTTTGTTTAATTTACAAGTTACAGTGGGTGGCCGTATTAATTGGGACACTGAATTTGTATACTAATTTGCACATTAAAAAGATATTAAACTCCTATACATTGCTTCTTTACTAGTGCTAAAAGTCGCTGAAGTATTTCTTACGTCATTGTCTCTCTTCGACTTGGCTGTTGAGATTGATCGAAGGGATTGGCCGGAGTACAAGCGATATTTCTTGCATTTGGGGTTCTCGTAAAAGATCCACTTTTCAACACCGATGATTATTCGGTATAGAAAACCCTTTCTTTTTTATATTGAAGGAGCATTTCATAAAACGTCTTTCGACATCTCTAAGTAGTTCCTGTAAGAAGGACCTTGATTAGCATATTCTCGATTCTTAACTAGAAAATTAAATAATTACACACTCGTATAACAACAACAATAGTAAGGTTTATTTGCAGTTAATAATTAAAGAAACAAATATAAAATTACAGAAGAAAAAAATTACAATTGTCAAAAAAAAACAAACTAATTAATTAATAATAAAAACAAAGGCTGCATGATCTGACTACAAATCTATCTGTATCTAAAGGTTCCAGTATCTGACAGTAACAAACACCTCCCTTAGCCAACTTTAAAACCACACTGATGCAATGCCGATCGACTCCCGCCTTCGCTTCTTCGCGAATAGAGATAGAATAGAGAGAGTCGATGTAGATACTCATTGTATACTTTTCTTTACAAAAGTAACACATACTATTGCCTAGATGAGTACTATCTGTCATCTCTGAGCCCTAGCCCTCCCCTATTGAGCAGTCTTATAACTCTTTGGTAGTTCATGCTAATGCAACAAATTTAAATCAGATATACTTCGAATTTTGAGCATTTTCGGCACAACATTAATGTAGCGCACTATACACATTTTTTTCAAATGCTGGAAGATCCGATTTAAAAACGTCTGTTAATTTTCTGAAAGCTCCCCATCCGAACTGGACTCTAGATCTCTAGATAGATTATATTTGTTTTGTCATTCTATAGTGAAGCTTGGAAAAAAGCACCCCGATCCAGTGGTGGAAACTGCTTCATTGTCATCAGTGGAGCCAGCTGAAGTTTGGTATAAAGTCAGCCTCCCCGACGATACTGTGAACAGAGGTCTTCTCTCTGCCCTGCAGCTGGAGTCCATTGTCTACGCTTCGCAGGCACACGAGCATCTCCTGCCAGACGGGACACGAGCTGGATTCTTGATTGGTAAGAGTTTCTTTCGATTGGAAGGAGCACAATTGTACTAAATCCCGTTCGAATAATCAAAAATGTGACGACGATCCTTTCTACACAAACGAGGGTACCACCCACTCGATGTTTTACTGGTTCAACAGTTGTAGTTTGTCCATTGCTGTGGGCGTGCGTGCCATCTCAGAACGTTATAGATTGTTGTCGTTCTGTACCCCTGTAATGAATCGCAAAGTCTTTGACATAGACGATCTACTGATCCACCTCCGCCACAAGTTCGGCAGAACCCAACCTGAAACTGCAAGACGCCGGGAAGGAATCCCAGTGGGGCTCCTCGCGCCCTGCCTACCAGATTTGGACAGATCTCTCCGGCCACTAGTCTCGTTTCAGTTCGATGTTGCTCCCGCGGCACTAGTACGCGCAACTTTGGATTTACGACCATTACTCATAAGGCAAACCCGTCACCCCGAGGCATTTCCACGAATTTTAACTCTATATTGCCCCAAGATGAGCGTAAGGAATTTGGACATAACATATCCATGATCCAGCATTGCCTCAGCCCACGAGAGTCCAACTCCTTACCACGAGGCACTAGGAATTTTCAAACTCAGTGGGGTGCCCTCGCTCCCAAACTTCGACGGATTTCTTCATCCACCAGTTTGGTTGCAAGCTCGAAGTTGCTTTCGCAACCTCTACCTGACATGATAATGCGGCATTCTGTCACTCGGAAATATCGCAGACCAGTGGCGTCCTTTACTTGGCAAATATCACCCGAGATTGGGTGGCCATCGGGTTGTTTCCAAGGGTAGGCGACGTCAAGTCAACACTTACCCCCGAGCCTTAAGAAACAATCGCTATATCTCAGAGTGATATAGCGATAAAGTTCATTGAAACATCCTGAGGTGGCGAGTTTGCCAGTAGCTTTGACACTCACCAACTTTCTTAGGAAACATAAGTTTCCAGGCTCACCAGGCTTTCTAGGTAAATTGCCAGTTGCAAAGGAGTGCAACCGCCTGAGGCGATCTCCCCGGCACACTGCAAATCACAACTACTTACAACTGCAGGCAGAGTTCATTGAAGTCTTCCAAGGTGGCCACAGACTGGAAAAACCAAGATTTATCAGGGAATTTTATTATACCGGATATTATCATGGAAGTTAGGGAATTATGAGGCACTGAATTTTGATATTGGAATATGTTATGTTACTACTCTTTATTGTGAAAGTTCACAATGGGCATTTTTATTATTTCACGACCATCTCTTACAACCAACCATACTGTGAAGTGTGTATATGTATATGTGGGCATGTAACATTTGTAAGTGTATGTCTTGCTATTGCATTCGATCGACAGAATTTAAAAGCAATTCCGAATGCAATTTTATCCCGATGGAAACTGATGACCCAGCCGCAAATCGAACAGGATGTAACCACTATGCCCCTAGGCCGTGCAAAACGCCAAAAGTGCATGGTTAATAGAGGTCAATATTTCGATAAATATATA
>JAOPUG010000099.1:11344805-11360963 GCA_027564375.1 Micropterix facetella
TATAACACTTATTCAACAATGTAAAAGTATGTCCTATGATGGTAAATTAGGCGCTTAAAACTTTGATTACTCGCATAGAAATGTGAAATAGCTCTTAACCATTACACATTAGAGTACTTAAGTAGTAGGTAACTAATAAAATATTTTGTTATTTTTAAAAATAGGACAGAAATATCAAAACCCTTTTAGGAATACATACAATATGCAACCTTAGAAATAAACGCATTTTAAATTTAAATGGGTAAAACGGCTGTTTAAAAAATAATGTGAGAAATAAACGCTATTTAAGACCATTTTACCAAGCGTTGACATTTAAAACGCATTTTACCAAGCGTTGACGAGCAGTTGAACAGGGCTTGGCAATGTATGGACCTTAAAATGCCGTTAACCACCAGAAAATACTAGTTTCGGGCATTTTAGATGGAAAAAATGGCTGGCACTCAAACAGCTGATTTTTTGACGTTTGATTGGATGCCTTTCGGTTTGAACGTGAACGTAACCTTTTTTTGCCATCTGTCAGATTTCATATTAATGCAATAAAATCAAACGTTATGGAAGAATTTCACGATGCGCTGGAAGTAGTTAGTGATATGGAGTACTTGGAAGTCATGGAAAGGCTGTTTGCCGCCGAGGTCTTGGCAAATAGGTGTGTGCCTCGTCGGAAGAACTATCAACTGCGATTGAATCCATTTGTTCTCGACGATTTAGATTATAAATGGAAATACCGATTTACAAAGGCATGCTCTGGGATGATTTGCTTGGAGATCCAAGAGGCGGAACTATGCAGCAATGCATATATGCATTGCGACATGACACTGACGTATGGTGATGCTTTATTTTTTTGTAGCAATGTGCAAATCAAGAACACTGTCGACTTTACCCCTCAAGCCCCGCAGAATCATATATGGTTCTACGCTAAAAGACGCATACGGCCCCGCAGAACCATATATGATTCCACGATTCGAGCCGAGTTTTAACGAATATTCTTCTTGCTATTTCGCTTTACAGCATACGATTTTTTGATATGTGCGAAGAGAGCAGAAAATTACCGTTTGGATGATATCTGCCTCCACTAAATGACACTCCATAGCTAAACGCATATCTATGGTTTATTTAACAGTCGGAATTTTTCGGATACTTCAGGCTAGATTTTCAACATCGAATATCTAAATATTTCTATATGAGAATAATTGAATATGGCTTTGATAAGGCATATAATCATTATTATAAGAGTATTAACAATATCTTGCATAGACTTATATATGTTGCGATAAACACCTAAATGTGAACAAGGTGTTTTTTCTGTACCTCAACTTTGATTGACAATGCAGAATAATCCTTATTCTTTTACAAAATGAGGTTTCAATTTTCTAATTGCAAATTTCAATAAGAACATTCCTTCTTTTCAGTTCTTCTTTTTATGATTGATAAAGTAGTTTCGTATTTTATCATCGATAAAGTAGTTTCGTAGTAATCTTTGTGTTTCTCAGCCGCCGCCGAGAACTAGTCTCATTCTTTCCGGCCCTAAGGTCAGTTAACAAATATTTCGTCTGGGGCTTGAGGGGTTAATCGCCATTCTCGAGTCGACGTAAAATTTCGACTTTTGCATTTATTTATATTAAATAATTCCCTTTTATAATGAAGCATATAGATATATTTCAGCATCTAAAGCAATATAATGTTACCTGTCATATATAGTTATTGAGATGAAGTCATAATTAGTAGAATGGAAAAAAAGTTGATTCGAATGCAATCAATATCCGTCCACCGCTTTACAACAATCGGTCTTAACTACTTCGAAAATCTATCTAAATCGGTAAAATGTCTACTTGTTTCTGATGAGGTTGTGTAGTTATACAAAGCTTAAAATGCATTTATTTGTCAACATAGTGGTACAGGTGGTAAACGGCTCTTAGAGCCGTATTACAAAATAGCATTCTGGTATGGCTCGAAATTCAAAGTATCGAAAAATCGACAATTTGTATAGAAAATAATTTGATTAGACATTTGTTCAACACAAACCTTACCTCGACAAGCGCTAGCGTGGTACAGTTCTTGAGCGCAAGCAAATATATACACAAATTTTATTTGTTTACTGCAAAAAATTTTTTAATAAATGACAATTTATATTATTCCGTATTGCCAAAGTCCGAACATTAATATAGTATAAGTTTTATATAAGCGGTTTTTGCTTTAGTTAAATCACGTATTAAGAGATCAAAGTTTGCCGTCCGAGCGTTTTACCAAGAACGACTTTCGGAAATCAGCTGAATAAGTAAATAATATTCGTTTATATCTAAAATTAAAGGCCGCTATCTACAATATCAAGAAATGGTCCGAGTCATTCAGTAATTGAAGTTAATAGAAATCTTTGTATTTCTCCAGATTAGAACACCAAAAATCCACTTTTATTGCCTTTCTGGAAAAAATAAATGATAGGGCTCTTAAATAGTATGTCAACTGTGGCAAAGCACAAATGTTTTATTTGCTGACAATACCGCCATTATTTTTCAATCAGTTAACCTCACCAAATACTAACATGAAGAGTCTCCTAGTACCATAGTAGAATGGTTGAGTTTACTAAACTTGTATGTAAATGCTGTGATAGCGAAAATTATACAATATCACTCAAGTCAGCTGCAGCTCCTTGACCTTAATATCAGCCTTATTGGAAAAATAAGAAAAACTGCAAGCGGGACGAAATTTCTTGTGATCATCACTGTTGAAAAACTTAACGAATACGTGCAGCTCGTATGCTCATAATTGAATAAATATTAATATATTCTCAACATTTTTAAACATATTATTATAACACCATCGGAGACTCGTCTTTTAACTTATTATGGCTATGTATATCCGCATTTAAAATAAAGCATTATAATATGGGGCAATTCAACTAAAGTCAAACAAATATTAATACTACAGGTCCTACATTCGACTTCTATATAGAGTAGTGCCAGACGCTTCCCAGTATGTCTATGTTGACTGTGCCCCGGATAGCTACACCTTACGAACAGATGTACACTCAAGAGCTACAAGTAAGACACCTCATAAACTGGCCCGCAGTGAGGACAGAATTGTGTAAAAAGGGACCTAAGTTTTGTTAAGTATTTTAACTCTATTCTGCACAATATCAAATCCATGTAACGACCATCAGGATACAAGCATGCAATAAAGTACTTGCCCAAAAACAAATGTTATTAAAGCATACATGACTTTTAACCCGATAATGAAAAATAAATATAATACCATATTTTTATTGCACTTCTTAGACATTTTAAACCTATCTTCATTTCATTCTCGTTTTATGTTCTGACAAACGTAGATACTTTAATAGTGTCACGATGACATTTTAATTCAAATTGACGTTTTTTTACCATAATAATGAACAGAAATTTACCATAATAATCTCTAGGTATTATTTGTGATTATATTTATTAATGTGTTTAAACATTTATCTGTTTCTGATTTGTTTTCCTTTTACTTGGGATTTATTTTTTTGTTTAGCCTACATTGTTATTTAATCAATAAATTATTGTTATCTTTTTATTTTTAGATATCAATAGTTGATTTTTATTTCTATTTAACCAACTCTGTGATGATGTTGTAAATTTAATTTATTATCTGTGATTATCTCATTATATTTTTGAATTATTGTTATTTATTTTGGTAGGTATTATGTTTTAATGCCAGAGTTCAATATATCTATGTAAATATTAATGTATAGGTACATATGAACACTATGAATTGAGTGAAAGTATATTTTATTATCAAAAATATTGTACACTTTATAGGTGAACTGTAATTGAACTGTATAGCATATATTGTAATACCCATCGATTTTATACGGCCTACTTACAGTTTTTACTAAACTATTCTATTATATTTTAATACTTTCATCGCGCCTAGTTCGGCTCATAAACGATAATTCACTAATGATTTTAGGCACCCAAGACGGCTATGGACATAACAACGTGCGTAACAAACAATTTGCTGTCTTGCTCTAACAGCCTAGAATAACATCATAGTTTCCCGTCCAGCCATTTTTAAATACGGACAAACATGCACATTTGAAAATTGTTTATCTACAGAAATCACACAAACTATTAAAAAATATGTACTTACATATGGTACCATTGATTATATACTCTATATAATCAATGGACGGTACTTAAATTGAAATTTCATGGGCCGAAAACAGCGCTATCTATCCACTGCCTTATTATTTCTGTGATGTAATCAGCCTACTAAAAATGCCATGGATGGCACTAATAATTGGATGTTATTCTTATGATTGCTTAAATAAATGAGTTTCCATAATCAATCAGTCCTTTATAAAAGAACCATTCATTAGCAATGTTATTATAGAAGCCCAAATAAATTGCTATTGCCTGACAATGCTATCAGTGCCACCTGCTCGTCACTGTTAAAAACAGTTGCCAAATCATTCTATCGGATCGAGCAGGGTTTGATTTGAGTTACATGCTACCGGTTAACCCGCCACTTTAGCATTATATCGCCCCGAGATGAGTGGCAGAACTTTGGACAATACAATCTACAAGTCCAGCTCAACCACTGCCCATCAGTAGCCAACCCTTATGGCGAGGCACTGAACAAAGACACCCAGCGGGCATCCTCGCCCCTGACTACAAAATTTAGATGGGGTTCTCCATCCACCCATTGTTTCTGGGTTCAAAGTCGCTTATGCGGCTTCTACCTGATGTAATAAAGCAATATTCCATAACTCGGAAATATCGCGGACCAAGACCTCCTTTACTCGGCTACCACCAGATTGAATGGCCAATGGGTCGTTTCTAAGGATAGGTCACATCAAGTCAACATCTACCCCCACATCGTAGGGAAAATACATTCCTAGACCCCTCCAGGTCTCTGCCAATTGAGCAACACAGCCGGTAAACCGACCAGTGGGTCAGCCGCCCAGTTCCGCCCGTGGTTCCATCCCCAGATCTGCCGCACTGCGGTTTTACCGGGTTGGTTCTCATTGAGGTGGCTCCCAGATAGGAGCTGCTCCGTGAGTTGGGCTGATAGTTGACAAAAGTGGCCATCAGGCCCAAGCTACACAAAACCATTTGGAACCTATAAGATTGAGCAATACCCTCTATAATGAATGGTATTTGGTACATCTAATTAGTTTTCATGTGTTGAATCACTATTATAATTAATTAGATCTTCCCATCAATTCAGAATCAATGAATGTGAACCAGTTAAAAAACTGATTGGTCACTCCTTGAGTCCAGTGATTGACATATTTCAGGTGTATAATTCGACATGGGTACATCAGCACATGCTTATCCATTGTACTAATAATAATAATGGATGGTAAACAGAAAAAAATAAATTTTATAATGCATAGTGATTATTACTCTACGGAAGAAAAACTTAGACAGTATCCGAAAACGAAATCAACATTTGATTTACCACATCTCTATATTGACCTTGTTAATGAGGAGTTCTTCTGAGGATTCTTCCACAGTGATGACATTGCTTAATTTGTATTTATTTGTTTTGTTATTTTCAGAGCCATGGGTGGGTCGCAAGAAGAAACCGGTGAAGAAGAAGAGGTTGCCCGGTCAAAAAAAGAAGCCGCCCACTACACAGGACAAAATTCAAGAACTGATCGAAAGAAAGACAAACAATTCAATAACAAATACGACAAATTCGCAGATTACAGTGAAAACGCTAACCGGACAGAGTATCACTGGAACGCCGGTCGGTACAAATGGTATCTATATTGGTGAGCTATAGTTCTAATCATTTACAGCCTACAGAATCCCACCTGTGGGTTGAAGGCCTCCCTATACATTGCTAATTCTGATTTGAATGTAATGTGTGGTGGTCAACTAATTCCGTTAGTTGGATTCCTGACTACGTTGGGATAATCACATTGATAACGCTGTTCAATATTTTTTTGTTTTTTACCAAAATTAAACTACCCAACAAACACAAAAGCCATATAAGAAGTTCCCGAATATAGCTTTGAGCTGGTTAAAAGTCATGTAAAAGCATACAGAATAACTATTAGGTATGTAAATATGTAATTTAACGCAATTGGCTTATATTACCTTTTTATCATATAATTTTGTCGTATAAAGGTTTACTCTCCTTTTTTGTGTAATGAGCGAGTAATGGCATCGCGACATTGCTCTATAAACGCTTATTCAGCCATGTTATACAGCCTATTAGCTACATGAGCCTTTTAGTTGGATACGAATTGTGTAATCATTATAAAACAGACTAATTTATAACTGTTTCATAACTGACAGCTGTATAGTAGTGAAATTTTAACATTTATTTAACTAATTACAACAAAAAAACCTCTACAATCCCCTTACTCCACCAAAGGCTTTTTTGAACTGGCAAAAAGATCATTTATATTACCATTTGTTAGTAATGCCATAGTTTATGCTTATAAATAATGAATATAGTCGCAACAGTTTTTATATAACTGTTATAAAATCATAGGTGGAATAGAAGTAGTGAAAGTGGCTTTTACATTTCATACATTTCAGTCATGCGATTGTTGTCTCCTGAAGAGACGCCTGCATTGTTCCATACGCAATGAATTTAAAAAGGATGCGTCCACATTAAAAATGGTCTGTTTTCAAAAAGCTTTATAATTGCTACGCAAAACTCTAAAAGCTGATCTAAACTCTAATACTGGTTACTAGATCCACCTTTATACGGATTGTCGTATATCAAAGTGCTGTAATTACTTTATAAAGAATTAAAGCTGTATAGTTGGCCCTCTAGAATCTCTAGGCCCTCACTTATGCAGCTTATAGTTGTATAAAGATTTTGTTGAAGTTGCAGATAAGCAGAGCAGCCATTTTTTCGCAAATCTTTATTGCTTACATTTTTGTATTATTTTTTAAGGCATTTTAAATCATAAAATACACATGAATTTCATAATGTGTGAACCATATCCATAAAGTGTTCTTTTTTATTGCAATTTTTTAAAATTTAAAAACAGTCATAATTATTACTGAAAATTAAGTTAAAATATTAATATTTTGAAGGTGCATTAAAATTTTGTTACAAGTGTTACTTAATATTGTCAATGAAATGATATCTACAGGAGAATTTGGTCTATTTAACTACAATACAATAATTTAAAAGTCAATAAAATATTAGTAACCATTAACAATCCATGTTTGCAACGGCAAATGATTATGCAGCTTCCTTTTGCTTCCATGTTATTATTAAATAACTTTTCAAAGCATTATCCGACTAGAAATTGTAATAAAGTATGAATTTTATAGGACATTAGCACCCCAAGTAGACCCAGTGAGTTTATAGATAATATTTCTGATAATCTCTTTACTTGCAGTTTATTTATTTAGTTATTTTTTTTAATGCAAATTTTGAATAAAATCCAGCCAAGGTTTACCTTCTGGAGATGTCGCACCTTCCACACAAGTTGACTTTAAATTTGACTTGTTTGGCTTGGCTTATATACATGCAGTTGGCTAAGATTAGTCGACATAGAAGTCACTCTCTTGATAATATTTACAAAAAAGACATACTATACTAATTAATATAAGTGAAGGACGTACGTACTTATCGTATATTTTACAGAGTTGCGATGCGAGAGCGGGTCGGCGGACTTATTATTTTATCATGTCATGACAAATGACATTTTTAAAAATTGATTTTTTTTGGTTCATTGGTTTTTTATTACACAAATAAATATTCACAATAAAAGAATAACACGTGTATCATGGCAACAGAAATACCAAGCGCTCCATAATCCGGCAAAATGATGGCGGCAGCTCGCCTACAGGTGAGGGTGAAATGTCCAAAAATGGCAGAATATATTGGGCTGATATTTACAGGCACCTGGTAACACAATTGGAGACAATCGACTTACAAGAAAATGTTTCCTCGGAAATGTATGAAACTGCACCCACTGAAGAATTTCAGAGCAAACATTTTTCAGAAAAGTATGCAAATTGTAAAACAAAAAACTAGCGATCAACCTGGCTACTCTGTTTCGCTCCACATATATGTATATGCGATATATCTTTCCCAAAAATGAATTTTTTGAAACACAAATACCGTTCAACATTAACGAACGCCCATCTTGAAGAAACACTTTGCAAAGTTGGTTCTGTTGGAACCGAACTATAAAACTGGCTCAAGACCACTATTCCGATATCGAAAAAAGAGAGGAGTACGACACCCTTTGCGTCAAGATGAGTTAGGAAGTGAACTGTATTTTTTTAAATATCTTTTATCACTCACCTCGCAGGTATGTCGCATGCTTCTGACCCAGCACCGATTTCCTGTATTGTTCAGGGCGGTTATATTCACCTGCCCCTAGTTCACTAGTCACTTTGGTGATTCAAGAAACCGAAATTAAACCACATTTTATAGAAGGAAATGTATTTTCCTTAAAAAACACCTATTAAAATTCACCTTAATTCACTATTCAATTTTTCATTTCAAAAGCCTCGCCGCGGCGCACTTTACATGTCTGGCGAGCCTCCGTTTTAGGGAAAGCCACCGTCCGCGGTGAAAATTGAGTAACGACTGGCTAACTCTTTTTCCTAAAAACTATCCCAGTCATAAAAAAAAAAAATTTTCTTGGGGGCGTCTCCATACGAAACTCACGTTTGGTATTGGCCGTAATGTAAGGCGGACTACCACAGGCTCGTCAAATCAAAATGGCCAGCAGAGGGTGTGTTTACGGATTCTCTTGAGATGCTAATATCTTACCTATGTCTACTTAATTACCTCCAATGAAATTTGGCAGTGAAAATTGCCTTATAATCTAATTATCATGTTTTCAGTATGCATTCTATATTACGTACTTACTTCTAACATAAACATAATATTAATGGACGATGTTAATTACAAAAATATAGAAGAGAGGCGCCGCAACGTCAATTTATATTGCTTATCAAGTTTAATTTAATTATTCTACATGCTATATCCTTAATATAATTACGATTTTTTACAGATTTAATTATTTCGTTATTCGGTTGCTATTATGTATAAGCATTGATTAAATAACACTATTATTAAATCAATGGTATAAGTAAGAAATAGAGCACACACAATTTTACAGAACTCTCTCGAGTTTTTAAAAATAATAGATATTTCCGGGTCCTACGACGTGCGAGCGTCAGCCATTGTTACACCTGCAAATACTTTTACGACAGTCAGCTATTAAAAAAAAGATTGCCTTTTGTGGTAACCTTTTTGTAAACTAACTCTTTTCCGTGATATATTGTTTCCGAGAGGCGCAGTATGTTCCCTGCAGGTCTGAGTATCCGCCTCGTTTTTCTCCGATGAGTTCCTTTGTCCAAATTATTTTATTTTTAGGCGAAACTAATTCTCAATGCTGGCAAAGGAATTCTATGGCCCCCGTAAAAACTAATTGCCTGACTCGCTTATTTCGTGATAAAGGGATTTTGCAGAATGAAACTCCAAGAAAGAGTATACTTTCTATTTGGGCATCTATCGACGAACCCATCCTATTTCTAAGTACCTAATTTGTAAATGCGGTCAGATAACCTAACTGTGAATTTTCATAATTAATAACAACCACAAATGTAATTTCTCGCATTAATTTTTAAGAGCCACTTACAATCTATCTTATATTATTTTTAAGAGTAAGTAATATGCGTAATATAGATAGATAAAGATTAAAAACTAATAATGTGAGTTTTTATAAACCACGTTTTTTTTTTTTTGAGAAACAAAAATTATCTTTGGTCCATTTGAAGTTTTTTTCTCTCTGGACCTCGATAAAATTTAATAAAATTTTTCGTAAGTATCCAGACCCCACTAGAAATTATATGCCAACCGCTGGGCTAGACAGCTGTCCTAAGCCGGAATCCACCGCTTACCCCACGAGAGGTGTAATAATAATTAATATAACCCTGATCGGTAAAATCCATGGCAGCTCCATTTGTATTTATTATTCTAGAGAAAAAATATTTTTAGAATTCATTTTAGAATTTGCAAGAGGATATTTGGCTACCAAACATCGGGGCGTTATTTGGGTCAATGAAAGCTACCAAACTCACCCCTTTTTTCTCTATTTTTTTTTTTGCCGTACAATCAGATACTTGATAACTCATTTAAGATTTCAAATGTTTTGATTTTCGTTTACTTTCAATCAGGTCCTCCGAAACCCGTACCTTCCGCACCGCCCCGTGATGCAATAGAACGAGCCTGTACCATGAAGGAAAACTTACTGGCTGCTGTCGAACGATTAGGAACTCGATTACCTGCTAACACGTTGGATCAGCTGATCGACGAGTTGGGTGGACCGGAGAATGTCGCAGAGGTTTGTTTATGCAATTTAATATCGTGACATATTTAAGATGTATGTATCTTAGTTTGATGATGGGCCCCCTTTGCACGCGGAGTAGGCGATTCTTCCAGCGAAGAAAATACTCACTAATTTTGATCCGCAGTGCGGAGGATGCACAGAGGAGCAGGTGATCAATCTGAGCTTCCATAAATCCTTTTTACCTTGTTTTTATTAATTCGCTTGTTTGTCTGTTAATCTGTTCGATACATTTGCAATCGATTTTAAACTAACTTCCCAATATCTGATCATGTTGAACTTTTGCACACACCTTTGGTTCTGAAGGAAATACAATACAGTATATTCAATATTACAGTAGATCCAATATGGCGGCCACCACTAAATGGCGGATAAACTTTCTCTACAATCCCCTCGACATGGGGTATTAGATGAAAGGGTCTGACAAGTAGAATACAATAAGCCATGTGATGTCATTCTAAATCCCATATACCGGCCACCACAAAATGACGGATTAATTTTTTCTTTACAACCCCTTCGACATAGGTATTTAACAATAGGGTATGATAAGCAGAATACAATAAACCATGTGACGTCATGCTAAATCCAATATGGCGACTCGTTTTTAAAATGTAGTATATTTAAAAAAAAATTAGATTCACACCTTCCAACATTTTTGCACATATTACAATATATTTATTCTCAATTAGCTATTTCATTATAAAATCACATTAACAATGTTTATAGTAACGGTAGGTGAATGTCAGTACTGTGTGTGCTTTCTTATTGCACTTTATTAATATGTGTAGCATCTCTGAGCGCATTGGTGTGGCAGATGTTCACCAGACTTAATGCCATACTGTGTTATTGAAAACCTCTTGTCAGGATATTATTTGGGTTAATTGTTGTAAAACTCATTATCGTATTTGTGCTGTTGCATATTTTGAAATTGTTCGATATGGATGATTATTGTCCACAATAAGTACTCTATATTTAAATGTATAAATATTGTTTTTTCGATTTTGATCCTTTTTACCACGTTTTTATTAACTTGCTTTCTTGTTTGTCTATTTGTCTGTTCAGTACAAATTTTACAATCGATTTTAAACTAACTTTCCGATATCCGATCATGCTGAAATTTTGCGCACACCTTTAGTTCTGAGGACAATACAATACAGTATTCAATTACGGTAGATCCAACATGGCGCGGCCACCACAAAATGGCAGATTAACTTTCTCTTTACAATTCCCTCGACATCAGTTTTCAGATGAACGATATGACAAGTAGAATATAAAAAGCCATCTGACGTCATTCTAAATCCAATATGGTGGCCACCATAAAATGGCGTATTACTTTTTTCTTTACAGCGCCCTCGTGGATCCGAGGCATCGTTTACTCGGCTCTCACCCGAGATTGGCTGACCAACGGATTGTTTCTAAGGATAGATGGCATTAGGTTAATATCCACCCCCCCGTTGTCATAAAAAGCTACGCTTCTAGACCCCCCCCCCCCGGATATTCGCTGATTGAGCAAAGGCTGGTAAACCGACCATTGCATCATACGCCCGTGGCCGCCCGAGGTATTCTCCAGATCCGCCGCACATTAGTTTTACCTGGCTAAGTCCCTCTTCGAGGAGACTGGGAGTTGAGCAATGAGTTGGACCGATCAAAAATAACAGAGCTGGTCATCAGGCCCGAGCTGCACGGCCCCCAAATTCCCTTGAACAGCTAGACATATTATCTGGTTGCAAGTCGGCCTTAGATCAAGGCCGGTAGGTCCACCTACGACCATGGCAAAGTTCTTGCCATTATTTGCCAGGTAATACTTAGCCTCTAGCTCTAAAACTGCCCTCTCTGTCTGCCCACCAACTGCAGAATAACCAAAACTGCGATTCTGTCCAATTCTAAGGATCCAGCAATGACGAAGCACGCAGTAAGTGGCCAAAGTGAATCAAATGATCTACAAGCCCCCGTAGACTTCACAAAAGTTTTTAGCTGGAATCAGCCAGAATGGCACTGGTCTGGGGTATGGCTGTACAACCACTAGCGATGTGGAGATTACGACACCAACAGTATGACTCATACTGTTGGCCTTCAATACCAGAATGACTGGACAACAATTGGGTACTTTTGCATTCCTCCCTGATGCTTTGGAAGGTAATGTTGTATGCCTGGACACCAGAGATGCTAAAATTTTATTTAAATGCCTTAACCTCGCTCGTTAGAGCTATTCAGAGGATAGTTAATGTCCTCTTTGTAGCAATACCCCTTGCACAGCTAGACATATTTTGACTAGCTGCAAGGCGGCTTTAGATCAAGGACGGTATACTTACTGCCAGGAAAAAGTCCTTGCTGTTATTCTCGAGGTAACTAGCCTCTCAGTGGATTGTGCCAACAAGGGTCTGATAATACCCTCCAAACCACTAATACAGTTTGTGTGGGATGGATCTAAAGGCAAAAAACATTTTACTACAAAACCTTTCTCAATAATCGAGAAAGCTTCAGATTGGATTCTGGAGCTCAATTCGTCTAAATAGTATAATTTCCCTGAAAGTCTCAGATGTACTTCCAGATCCCTACGTCCAGATATAACTTTTAGTCCCCATCTCGGAAGATGGCCTTTATTGTAGAATTAACTGTTCCATACAAATAAAATATTCCAAAAGACCACAAGTACAAATTAAACAAATACCTTGATCTCACAAATGCTGTCACCTGGCTCACAAACGACTTTACTGTTCATCTTAACGCGGTGGAAAGCCAAGTCTCTATTTCACCTATTATTTCACTTATTATGATATTTAAGGTAGTTTGGTAGATCGCTGCCATGTATAGTGCGGCACTCTGGTTTGTGTAGACCTTTAACTGATGTGTAAAATCATCCATAGTGAAAAATTACATGGTATTGAAACATTGATTTAAAATAAAACTTTAAGGAAGAGAAACATTGCGTGTTTAGATGACCGGCCGAAAAGGACGAGTGGTGCAAACGGAGGACGGACAGATTCAGTATGAAAGCCGTTCGGAGGTAGATGTTCCGCTGGAAACACTGAACCTAACTGAGAAGCAGCGATTCATGGACGGCGAGAAGGACGTTGCAATTATTTCCGAAGCGGCGTCCAGCGGTATCTCGCTACAGAGCGATCGGAGGTTTGTTGATCTGATATTCAAGGATTTATAAATTGACTACTGCAACTTTTATCCTCCATCTTTATGAGCGGTAATTTCAATATATTCGGAGATCTTACCTAGAATTTCAATTTTGAAATACCCCACAGTTGCATACTATGTGATGCATTTAGTCCTAAAGTTAGTTTTGACAATCCCATAAACTTCTGCAGAAATCATGCGCTCATAACAATTCGTGATTCTCATTAGGTTAGTTTTGATGTCAAATGAATTCTTGACATATAACCTATTTTTTAATCTTCTTGAACATGTACCCTATAGGATACAGTGGGCCTCAACGGCTTCTTGAACCTCTTCATTGGTCTGAAACTTTCTCCCCCGCAAGTCGGATTTTAATTTTAAGAACTTGGTAGTAATCACTTGTGGCTAGATCTGGGCTGTAGGGTGGGTGAGAGATTTCCGTGAACTCACATTCCCTCACAGCAGTCTTGGCAATAAAGGCTGTGTGCACAGGTGCATTATCGTGAAGTAGCCGAACACCTCTAGTCAGTTTTTGTATTCCTTTCCTTAGTCAATGAGCAAAATTCCTTGGGAATCACAAAAAAATGTGGCCATAACTTTTTTTTTGTTGACGGTGTGACTAGCCTTTCGACGAGGTGCTTCCTCTGGTTTTCTCACTCCATTGACTCCTTTATGGACAAGGGGTCATAGTATAAGACTATAATCTCATCTCCAGTAACAATTGATTTCAAATACATATCTTGAAAGAGGCTATACACTTCTAAAAACTCTCGACAACACTTCAAACGCACGTCTTTTTGCACATCAGAAAGAAGTCGCGGCACCCATCTTGCACTAACCTTATTCATGTTCTTTAATAATTCTGATAATGGTCGTTTTAGATAATGTTAGTCTTGCTGCAATTTCCTTCATTTTCAGACGCCAGTCGTTAAGCAGTTCAAGATCCATAAGATCAATCATTTCTGGCGTGACGGCTTCTGCATGCCGACCAGAGTGAGGATCGTCTTCCAGAGATTCTCAGCCCAGTTTGAATAGCTCTGCCTATTTCTTTACAGTGGAATATGAAGGAGAAGAGGCCCCATACACTCCATCCAAACGGTGTTTAATTTGCGCTGGAGAAACACCTTCTTTAGTGATAATTTTATCACAGTTCGATATTCGATTTTAAACATTTTCAAAAACTTGTCGACGCGTCTGTTTCGAACAAGGTTAAAACGAAACTGCTGGAAATGAATTATTGAGGCGCTGTACACAATAACAGCCGATGTTGCATCATCCGATAGCACGTGTCATAACTGATTTTAAGCATGTGAAGGGGGCTGGGCCAGAAATTTATGGACCTTACTACGTATATTGACTACGTCACCTGCTACAGGCGAACCTGTCCACCCCGGAGTGTTTCAACGAACTTTATCGCTATATCACCCCAAGTTGAAACACAGAGATTAAAATGGAGGGCATATCTGCTTTGGATGGAGCATAGATAGATTAAGTGCATAGAGCTAAAGGAGACTATGCTGAAAAATAAAAAAAAGTATTTCCTTGCTAGGCCAGATACTTGTCATCCCGCCCTCGTATCTTAAAAGTTTGTTCTTCAGATTTAGTTTGATGTTTCGTCCGTAAAATACCTTTTTCATCTTAAAGAATATTGGAATGTCAATCCTTACACCCTAATAATATTGTTTCAGGGCAAGAAATCAACGACGGAGAGTTCACATAACACTAGAATTACCCTGGTCTGCGGATAGAGCAGTTCAACAATTTGGTAAGTCAAATACACCTGACCATAGGAGCATTCGGGCAAATAATAGGCTGAAAAATATGATTTATTCAAAACTTATAACAAATAGCTGTTAAATCCCTATAACATATTCTCTTCCCTATCTAAACACATTTGTGCATATGTGTTTTCTATTGTCCAAAGCAGTGCTGCAGGTCATCGAGTGTCACCCTCTTCTGCAAGTCTACCATTTTTGCCTTGACCTCTTCTACCTACACACTGAAAATGTGCACTTTTCTCTATTGAGAACAGGTAGAAGTCGATTGTGGCGAGAACTGGTTAATATGGCGGATTGTCGAGTATAGTAACATGCTCGTCTTTGAGAAACGTTTCACAGAGAGTACATTGCGTTCTGGAGCATTGTCCCGATGCAGTATACATAAGTGGTTATTCCTTAGAACTGGTTTTTCTTTTCTCACCCTTTCTCTCAGCTTGGTCAGGTTCTCAATGTAGTACTTGTGGTTTACCGGTTGGCCTGAAGGTACCCAAACAAACACATACGTATTATGACCACGGCACTCTGACACAAGAATGTCCTACTCAAGCAAGGATTTAAAAAACTAAACTAGATAGAGAGATGCAATAATGTGCCACTTGCAGCGGAAGTATCATGGTCACCTACATTCTATTCCCATCCCTTCTCACCAAACCTATGTAAGGGAGCATCCATTAATTATATGAGGATGTTTTTTTTAAATAGACACGATATTTACAGCTCCCTTCCCCCTGACACAATATTTACCCTATAATTTTTAATAATTTCAATGTATTTGATATGTTCATATATTTTGATTCATACCACTAAATACCTAATATTGTAGTAAAATATATTTGTGTGAATATATCAAATGATTTTTTTTTCGTAATTTGTATCTTATTATAAAATAAAAGAATTAAGTAAATATAAAATTTCTCAGTTGTATATTTAAGT
>JAOPUG010000099.1:11473249-11485315 GCA_027564375.1 Micropterix facetella
CCCTCCCCCCAGGGGGCCAAGTCTTACAATCCTGCGAGGTTTTGTTACTATGCATGATAACTTGAGTAAACTACGTCTGATTACAAAAGAACTTTTGCCAATCGATAGTTATGGCCAATGCGCAGAGACCAGTTGATTTTGGGGTCTGTACGACCTACGGTGTTTTTATTTCAAGTCAGTTAAGTTTGCGACTGTCGCCTCTGGCCAAAATAGCAAAAAGTATGTATTAGGGGAATATGCATCTATAGGAGGCTCTTTCATTGTATTTTGAACCTATTTTCAAAACTATTAAAATTTCGCATCTATCGAATGTCACCACTAGCTTTCTTGTGGTGACAGAATTGCAGAAAATTCTCTAATATTTCTGTTTTAGAATCGGATGCCTGGATTATATTCTCCTAATACTGCGGAAGAGTAGTTTCAATGGAATGAAAATGATAAACTGACAGACAGACTGACAACAAACACACCGTCCGCGCCTAGCCGCCAGCCAAAATAAAACCACATAATTTCTGTTTGTTAGATACCTAGGAATAAAATGTATTGACAAAGTCATAATTTTTATACTTTTACTGCTTAAAACGGAGTTAACGGTAGAAATAGCAAAAATAAAAGTAGTTGGCCATGATGAGACGAGAAAAATGAGGTACATATTGCCTGGGGTCAACCCATATGTTTAGACAAAAATAACGAGAACTCATATGGGCCGAAGTTTGACAAAACCTTGGGTTTCGCCCCAGCAAAGTTAAAAATTGCATTCTTTCAAATCAGTTTTATCCAAATATGCAAAAAACATGACATTCCATAGATTGGTCACTAGTAACCGGATTATATGCAACATAACAAGCTCAAAATATGAATGAAAAATGTCAATATATGCATCACCAAATAATTAAAAAAACATAGTAATTATTAGATATTTTATTTCTAAGTCAACATAATAATCACAATCAATTAATCAGTATTTTTATTATCTATTTATTAATATTATGTTATTATTAAGTAATTATTAATATTGTTTATCGTTTTTGCTACTATCGTAAACAGAAACGATCAGGTGCTGTTCCAAATGTTCGGTAGTAAGGTTGTGTCTTCGATCGCTCAAAATATTTTTATAAATAGAAAAGGATCGTTTTACGTCAACTGAAGTACGTGGGCAGTATTTGAATTTGAGTGCTATTTTGGCACTTATTAATTCTGACAAAAGCTCGCCTGTTCCATGTATAAAACTATTAATTTTACAAAAAGTTTCAAAGCCTGGGTTACTGTTCAAAATGTTTTCAAACTTTTCTTTAAGTTTACCCGGGAATACCTCCGGCAATGATGAGTTCAGTTGACGGATTGTATCCAAAATAGATTCAATCAACGCCAAACCTTGAGTTTCAAGCTTTTTAATACTTGTATATGGAAAAAATGAGTGGTAATCACAGCAATGTTTTTTTAAATACTGGAATCGTTAAATGCTTCCTTGCACTGACAAACTGCCAAAGCCTCTGCACTATCGAAGTCGTTTACTACACCTTTGATGGCCTAAAAATGTTCATTGTAAAACAAGATAGCTTCGACTGATGCACCCCAATGAGTTACCACTGGTTTGGGAGGTAAAGGCACATTTGGTAGTTTTTCTTTGTAGGCAAAATTGCGAGAAGATGCCTTAAGAAATGCTTTCTTTGTTAATAAGATCAGTTTAGTTACATTTATTCAGCGAGGCGATGTACTCCGTGAGCAAAGCACGTCACATGAATCAAATTAGGATAAAATAATTGGAGGGCTTTTCCTGCCTTGATCATGTAGGGAGCAGCAGCTGAGAGAAACGCGAACACCCTTTCATCTGCAGAAGATTCTGGAAATATTTTTTTAATACCCTCATCCACAAATCTGGTGATCGTAGAATGGTTTGTCTTTTCTAGTTCTTAGCAGGCACCAAATAGGAAGAATGCTCATGTTTTTAATGCATCAACAACTAAATTTGCAATGTAACGGCCACAAGTATCGGTGGTTACGTTAGCTGATTCCAAATAATGTTGTCCTTGAGTTCATTGCGTAGTTCTTCCAGAATATGTAGGTAAATTGTAGGTATGAAATTTTTGCATAATGTTGATTCATCTGGTATATTTTTATTTAGGCAATATTTGCGCAGAAAACCTTTGAGGGTACGGTTTGTAAGTTTGTGAAGAGGAATATTCAAATAGATCCATGTTAAAGAGATTTTTTTTGGTTGCATCTGAGAGTTAAATCACTGCTACTGCTATTTGCCACTGTTAAAAATTGTTCTTGTGGGCCATTCTTTTGCATTCCTGCGATACGAAGAGTTGTCTTGGCATGCTGGTCTATTTGAAACTTTTTTGTGCACGAAACCTTATTCTCACAAACTCGACAATATAAACTATTGCCATCATATGTAAATATTCCAGGATTGTCAGCTATCCACGAAACATTTCTTTTTTTCAGGGGATATGGTGCACTACACTACACGTAAACTAAATGTAAACTGAAACAGTGTGGACGTCCATCACAGTGAAACAACTTGAGGTGACTGAAGCGTGCGGTATGATAGTGGAGGGGATCAAGCGAGGCGCGGGCGGCAGGCGTATTGACCCCGCTCGCTGCTGCGATCTGCTCCTGTTCAGTTCGCAAGCGCGGTGAGAATACTACACTGTATCCAAATGACGTCGAAGAAGAGCCCGCCCTTGTAGATTTTTAAAATATTGTAAATATAGCGTGAAAATATGCATTATCACTACTTTTTAGGTGAAATATGCAATAACCAGTGAAAAGGGGGTAAATAAGCAAATGCATATAATGCGGTCACTAGATCACTTTTACATAAAAATTGATTTTGACAAAAGCATTTCATTGTGACAAAGAAATTCTGTAGTAGAAACGATGAAATGTTACGTTTTTATGCTGTATCAAGAGATTTTAGAAAAAAATCGTGGAAGTACGATTGTCTAGGAGTGTGGTAAACTTGGGTACCGTTAAGTCAAGTTTGTGAGACTCATCTAACATGTTGTGGACATAAAATGAAACCGCTGAGTATAGAACCCTGAGACAGTACGCAAGTAATTAGTTTAGGCTTCAATTTTTCATTATTTAGTTAGATAATCTGGTATCTTTCGCTTAGAAAAGACCTATTAAACTATGAGGTCATTCAAAGATGACATATTTCACCAATTCGTCGAGGAGAATCTGGCAATTTGCAGAATCATAGGATTTTGTGAATGACATACCTCGTATTTCCCATTGGCCAAGAGATGGAGCAGACTGTCTCCTGTGCCAGAATAGACTGGATTGGCTAGACAGCGCTTGTCCAGTAGAGCGGCCGCAAAACTCCTCTCCAGATGGCCCAAGTCGTCCTCTTCCCTGGCCGTCTCTTCGGGGAAGAGGTCATTGCCGTTTGTCGGCGAGTCGAAAGGGTTCGCTCCGTTGAGGACCACGGTTTCGCTCGAGCTGATGGACGTACGTCGATCCTCCACAAGGGCATAGTAGAGCGGAGTGTGCTCGTCAGACATTGTCCTCAGATTCAGGTCTATGTTCGGCTGAGACAGGAGGAGGTTGAATACTGACCGGTTCCGGGAGATGACCGCTAAATGCAAGGGAGTGCTGAAAAGAGAGAATATTTTTTATATACACCGTGCCCCAGATTTAAAAGCAAAAACTGAAATAATCAGCTCATCTAAATATTTACAACTTTTGCTATAGAAACCTTTTAAAATTCATCGAAGATTACTCCTAAAAAAAAGTATATTGTGAAAAATGTGTCATAGGTCAAAATGGCTTTATGTTGTTTACAGCGCTGGCGTTAGTACCGTCCGCTCCGCTTGCCGCATTTACGCTAATTGCTTTATGGGCGCATTTATGATTAAGCCATTCTTACACAGTGGAGATTATCAGTACCAGATTATGTCAATAGTATTTCTTCTGTGACCATATATAATTTGCTATTAAATATTCTCGCTTTCACTTGTAAGCTGGTCATTATGCTCTGTCTTTATTATATTATGTGATTCTTGGGTGAATATAATACTTACAATCCTTTTCTATTCTGCCTGTTGGGATCCAAACCTTTGGAAAGAAGTTTTTCAGCTACAGAAGTCATTTGTTGGTGTGTTTCCTCATCACACGAGCTTGAAGTCAGTGTTGCTATGAGGTGAAGTGCTGTATCACCTTCATCCCTAAAAGAGAGTTATATCAAAAATCAAACACAATCGATAATAGGCCAGCAAGGCCAGTTGCAAAGCCTAAACATTAGATAGACAAACGGCTATGAGAGCCATCTAACCATCTGAAAACAAATGAAAGATTGTTATGGCCATCCCGGGCGTCACCTCTGGTGGGAGCGCCGTTTGTGGGTGGGACTGTAAGACAGCCGCTGCGCTCTTGACCGCATAAGACGGTGTGGCTCTCCTGAACCAGACTCGTCCTGCGGGCTTCGCCACAGCTGCAGACTCGAAAGCTATTGAATTTACCAGCTTCACTGGCTACCAATTAATGTTCAGACATCGATCAACCAAAATACAACACAAATTAACTGTTGAAACGGAGAGTATATTACAGTAGAGAAAATTATTTCTCAATCCTCCATTTCACATAAGCGCTAGATTGAAAATAACAGGAAAAGTAGCGATATACATAGGTAAATATGGCCCATCCTGTGATTGGTAATCCCTGACATCCAAAATGGCTTAAAATCTATTCCAACAAGTTTCTCTCATCACCACGATTTCAAAAATACCCATATACGGTATGCTTGCTCTATCTATTGGTCAGATCCTCCTCCAGACCAAGTTAACCAGGACGCAACTGCAGCACTTGCGGGACTCGGATTGAATTTGCTGCTACCTGGTGGTACTTAGGGTCACCCAGGGAGGCTACATACTAAATTTGGTTAAGATTGGACCTCGTGAAGTCTTCAGATATACAGACAAACAAACGCACAGCATGCATCAGACTATATGGCCCATCTTATGTAATACATACTACGGACGGGTCAAAAACCAGTTAAATAAAAAACCGTTTTAAAGAAGTGTTTTAAGGCAAAAACTCAATAAAACCTGTGGCTTAGCGATAATATTATAAGAAAGAGTAAAAATATAATGAAATACGACCTTTATAAAAAAATTAATCTTCAATTCTCTATGGTTGGTAGCTATATAGAACTCGAACTTCAAACCCATTATTATCATTGTACGATTTTATCTATATCATGGTTTATCATGGTTTATTTTTTCTACTTTTCTAAATCTTTAATTATAAGATCAGTTATTCTTCTGTTATTGTTTTTCTGTATTGTAATAGAATGTTATCAAAATAAATTAATTTTAACCAATTTGTACCTAGATTTTGTCATATCGTATACAAAACTGATTTTAAATCTGTTATTTTTTTAAAAAAAACCAGTTTTGAACCGGTTTTCATAAAGAACCGGTATTTCATTTCCAATATTTCATTGGTACACCTTAAGCAGGGAGCACGTCCTATTTTTCCGGGCACGGGTGTTTGAATTTACATTATAAAAGCGGTTAGGCGCTGACTGCTCATCACGGCTCTGACAGTCACTAGTGTAGTCGGTTTAGCGTCAACTCGACAGCGTCAGCTGCTTTTTCAATTTGGTATGGCAATGACAATAGCCCATTGGTATTCTGTCTTCTCGCTTCTCCAACTCACTCGCACTCGTCGTTTCGTTAGAAATGACTCTTTTTTGTTTATTTCACATTATTTTCAGCCAACTGGCAATATACATAAGTTAAATTGGCTTAATACTAAGTCGTATAACAAAAATGCATTATTTTTCCATAACTTTTGAAGTGCACATTTTGTCAGTTCCTTTTCCGTTACTTTTCTGGGTTTTCGGATTTCTATATTTTTTTTTGCAATAAAACGTAATTGTAACCCTTATTAACCCCAAAAATGTAAAAAAAATATATATTGCAGAGTCTGCGAGGTCCGTCTCTAAACAGACACCCTCCCACTTTAAACTCGAAATTTCTTATGAAAAGCCCTACATTCCTAATAAACTATATCTCCTCAAAAAGCAACCTCTCCAACCTCTAATAAAATATCTACAATTTTAACATTTCTTAGCTGCGACTACTTTTACTTATATGTTTCATAGAAAGCTACTGTGACTATCACGGAGTTCGCGACAATTGTATTAGAATGCACTTGTACTGAATTGACCTCTATACAGCAAGTAGTAATTGCACATCCCTATTGCCTGCATGATGATCTGAATCCAGATACGCTCATAGCCTCCGCTTTCCCGCCTCCGCTCAATGATCAACCTCGAACTTCAAACAGTTCGTAACCTCAAGGGTGTCGCTTTCATGTGGTACAAATGAAAACCATCAATAGAGGGACCTATGGGCGAAAAACCGCAATATAAGCCCCTCTCCTTTACACATTTTTTTTCCGGTATAAACTATTAAGACTAGTCATGATTTCTTTTGTGGATATGAACAACTATAATGCCTTCTAGAATAAAACATCACATTTAAGCTTCAATGAACAAAAGGACGGAAATCACTGCGAGATAATAACACCAGAACAACTAAGCGCGAGCGAAACTTCAATAGTACAATTATCTTTAGGTAAACTGTTTCTACTACCTGGCTCAAGCAATAAATACCTAGAGAGTTTATTTCCTGAAAAACAAAATTAGTATTAACATTAACCCTTAAACATACTTTGAAAATTGTGTTTACATGAAGCCCTTGACATAGTCGAATGAAATTTTGTGATGGGTTTCAAGTTTATTTATATGTGATTTCTCAGAATACAAACAGGATTACTTGGAATTTCAGAAAAAATGCATGCAAACATGGCATATACATTTGCACATACATGAAAAAAATATATATATTTTTCTTTTTTCTAGAAAGTATTGGCATTGTAGTTGTTCATATACACACAAAAAAAACATGACCCTAGTGTTAATAGTTAGAATGCAAAATATTGTAAAAAGGCTTAGTGAGAACTGCTTTAGTATATCTTTGACCATCTGTAGGTACCTACTGATTTCGCCTTCCTGATATCAACACAATCTAATTTAGATAAATCGTCTAATCACATAACAGACTGATCCTATTGTCAATGCTTGAGTGAGTCATAACAGAGTGAAGAGAAGAATTGCGGTAGCTTATTTGGTAACAGTGAACCCCGGTATTAGTTTTGAAACCGAGTGGAGCGGTCTATAAAATATTCCACGAGTTATGGCTTTTCCTTGGCAGGTAACCAATTATAAGTGAAGTAGTCGACCTGGTAGTTAAGTACGACTATCGGCTAAGGACCTTACATCCTACGCTTACAAGGTACTACTGGGTTTATGTGTGGTAACTTTTAAAGAAGTCTGCATCATCCGACTTCTCTTCACTGCATTAAGGAGGAGCAGGGTGGAGGTCAATGCGGTATGGAGCCTCAATGACAAATTATGTTAGAGAGAGTGCAAAAATGATTTTTAAGATTTTTGTATCTGAAACAGTTTGGGTATTATCCACTACTTTATCTGATCAATTTCCTGCGAGGCATGGTGGGATTCAACACTCTATAGCTGAGAAGAGAACTGCTATCAGTCACGCATGTAAATTTTACATATAGTAGTAAGTTTATAAAAAAAAAAATATACCCCTTACGGTAACGGTCCACCTTAATGTCTATTAACATTATCTTACAGGCAGCCAGCTTTTATAACATCACATGTCAGTACTCAGGCGGTCACCCATCCAAGTACTGACCATGCCCGACGATGCTTAACTTTGGTGATCTCATGGGAACCAGTGTTTCAACGCGGCTACGGACGTTACAAGAATTTGTAACATAACTTCAGGTAGAAGGGGTAAATCCGTTTAAGCGCATAGGAATGCTATCCCCGTCCCTTTCTAAAACAAAAAATGCTAAACAGGCAATTGGTTTTTTATATTTATCAGTTTATATTGCAATTTGTAATCATCCACACATATATTTTACATGCACTAGTAATACGGTAAAATTTTTGAGTGATATTTAGAAGTAATTTTGAGCAGAAACAGTATGTACTTATAATAGCGTAATCTAGAAAGCCACAGAAAACAAAATGATACTACACCTACGAAGAGTTAGATAGACTTTTAAATGGTAGTGGTGAGTTTTTGATGGTGAAATAGACAACGACGATAACAGTGTTAGTGATCTTATTTTATATGAATGTGTTTTGTTATCTTTATTTGATAGTTTACATTTGTTTTAACAATTAAATATATATTAGTAAAAGAACAACTTAAATATTATTATTTATTCGTCCTTAACTTGTGATTTCCAATGCATATGTAAATTTTATGTGCGTTAGTAATAAGCATGCAACATTTTGGTTATGGTTCTAGGGTTAAGGGCCTACATCCTTAAGGATCTTTACGATATCCTTAAAGGCGAAGCACACATCCTTCAGATAATCCTGATCTACTGGTGAGACTACAGTCGGCAATTTATAAAGTGGTCACTGAGGCCATAAAATTCTGCGACGAACTGGAAGGTACCTGGAGTCATTATCCGTAAGGTCATGCAAATGCGAAAGAGATTGCATAATTCTAATGGTTCATCGCGAGTGACTACTTTGTAATGCGGCGACTATAGCAATATTCACTCCTAGCAATTACATCCAATATATATTTCTGACAATACCGTTTTCCCACAAGAATCTACTACAAGTCAACTTAGTGGCAAGTGCGTAACGGTATTTAAATCTGCTGTTCTTGACAGATCTAGATCTAGACTTATTTAGCGACAGCACAAATAAGATTAAAATGAAAATCGAATCAATGTTGTAAATATAATATTTCCTTATCAAAATTATTCTCATATATATCATACACTATTCAGATATAAGTACCATTATTTAGCTGTATGCCGCCAAAGTGATGTATTGGTCTTCTGTATGGTCACTTTGTCAGGTGAATGTAAATGTATTAAAAATAGATAAATAAATAAATGTTGGGAGTATTGGTGAAATTACAATATAATTAGAAGGTAAAAGATACCTGCATACTGTAATAGCCAAGATAAACTTAATGAGCTGGTCATGCAAACCGCAAGCGAAGACCTCAAACAGGAAAGCATAATGGAGCCAGACTATTAAGTTGATTTTATAGGGCAGATGACATTAAAGCAGCAGCAGGCATAACAGAGAGTTTTGAGGCGGTGGCAGAAGGTACCTTGTGGCGCTGTGGACGTCAGCGCCGGCGTCGACGAGGAAATCAGCGGCGGACGGATCCCGCGCATCCAAAAACCTGTGAAGCAGCGCCCGTCCTCGCGGGCCTCGAGCCGAAGTGTCTGCCGCATGCTGAACGAGGGTGGTGGCCAGGGGACGGCAGCGTGCACGAAGTGCCAATTCCAGCGGGAGCTCGCCGCGGGGAGACGGCGCATTCACCACTTCTGACACCTAAAACAACATCGAAATACGCCATATGATATACTCTGAATTACTCTGGAATGAGAATATAATAAATACAAACAGAACTGCCGTGGAATTCACCGATCGGGATCAAGCCTATCACTATATAATTTTTTTATATTTTTGGTATGGCTGTAGTAGGTTTAGGATAGCTGTATTGCCGCATGCGAGTGTCACCTTACTACTCATTTATTCCCCCTTCGAAGCCATTAAACTTGAGATGCGGAAATTGTTGTTATATAAAAATTGTTTTCTATTTCCATAGTCCAATCCCATAGTCGTGAATGAAACAATGTCAGAGCAAAATCAAATGATGCGAAAACAAATGAATAACTAATTTCGAAATACAACTTCACTAGCCTTAATTTGACATAAATTTGAATGTGGAATTATAAAACAAATGCCGATATTTGAGATCAAAGTTGCCAGTATTAGGTAAGGATCTAATATTTACAGTGACATATTAACTACACCATTACGCGTCATGTAAATTCATATATGTAGCAACCACAGTCCGAGATCCACCCGTAATTCCTTTTGAAATATTCGTATTTCCATTTATTACAGGGTTATATTGTTCTCAGTGTAAGTTATTAAAAAACATGATTCCTAAAAATTTACAAATAAACATTATGATTTAGCATTAGTATTATCAGTTATTTTACTTCTTCAAGATTCATTTGTGTCACTTGTGTATTTTTCTAACAGTTTCAAACTTTACGTTTTTTCCAAATAAATAATATTTCTCCAAGAAGTATTTTAGTTATTTAAGGCAAAGAGACGACATTATTTGAATACTCTGTAGTACAAAACCTATTTAAACGAAATCAGGCTTTGTCCAAGTCGTTTGCAATCAAAACTAGATAGGTATGTCTACCATTTTCAAGCAGAGTTGGATATCAACCATTTTGTTTTTCAAATAACATTCTTAATAAAACTTAATTTAACTCGAAGTTATATAATATGGCCATACTATTTAATAAGGATCCATTACCCAAAAAAAAAAAACAAATCTAAACGTAAAAGCTGTTGCAGCTTTTCGCCAATTCTGCAAAATTTTATTTCTTGGACATAACGGGGTTTGAATGCCAGCCCCTCAATTGTCGTCTTGTTTTTATTGTCTCCAGTGTACTTAACTTAATTATTTTTAAATTAAATAGTATTTTAAGGATTATCATTACATTATATTGTAACTGTATTTATTGTAATACAGCGTTAAGTTCATTTTAAGTCTCATGTAAAAATTAATATAAATCTTGTGGCATTGAATAAAGTATATTCTATACCGCATGGGAATAGAATATGTAGCTAAAACGTAATATTAACTACATGAAACTTTAGAACTTTACCTAACTAAATCTGCGTATAACATATTTAGTTAAATTAGTGTAATTTTTTAAATTTTTGTTTTGATTATTCAACGTGATGGTTGTGGTTTCGCATGCCTTCAGATAAAATCCTCCTCCGCCTCCGCATTATCCTTTTTTTGCGAATTCGAAATGTTTGCAAATCAGCGAAAGTCTCCTAGAGGGAATAACAATAATTCGCGATGACGTAACGGGACTGCGATCATAATAGACCGCGACTAGAAAACCGTGAGAACCATTTTCGGCTCGTCGCACAAAACAAGACGCCAGCAGCGTCGAGCAAGTGAGTACTCTCTGACCCGAATAGAAACGAAGACGCGACGATATAGGCGGCCCAACTAATTCAGTCCAGTCAAACTAGCCAAAAAAAGGAGTTTGTAACATTGTAACAGGTCGTGTAGTTCTAACTTATGGCAGAGTTTAAAGTTTGGGCTCCTGAATCATGGATTCTCAATAATGGCAGCAAATTTGAACTCAAATATCTAGCGTTTGTTTTATAATTTGACATTCAAATTTACGTCAAATTAAAGCTAGTGAAGTTCTGTTTCGAAATTAGTTATTAATTTGATTTCGCGTCATTTGGTTGGTCCCTCTTCGAGGAGGCTTCCGGATAGGAGCTGCCCCGCGAGTTGAGCCGGCCAAGTTGACATGACGGCCATTATAGCTTAAGCTACACGGAACCGTTAGGAGCCTTAATTATTTTAACACAATTACATTCATAATATTAAAGAAAATTAAATAATATAATCGTAAATACCAATCATAAGCTATAAACTCACTAGATAAACTTCACGTGGCAATTTTTCCCTAAAATAAATCTTTTTGTTAAGAAACTAAATAAAGATGTCTTCCCCGCCGAATGAATAATCAAGCGCAACAAACGCATACAGGGCAATGGCGGCTCTGTTTATATTACTTTCCGATGTAGATTAGAGTTAAGTGAAATGATAAACGAAAAGCGATTTCTGGAAATATCAAAAAATTAGATCCTTACCTATGAAATTGTCGATTCTCAATACTGGCAATTTTGAACTCAAATATCTAGCGTTTGTTTTATAATTTCAAATTTATGTAAAATTAAATGTGTGACATGTGATACTGCTTTTGTTTCTCTATAATCTCATTATAAGCAGGCTCCATTTACGATGCAGATGCTTTTAGAAACGAGAAAAGGTGGTCGTCGGTAAGCCTGTTGCAAAGAAAATGTCATAATAGAAAATGTTTGCTCGCACGAACAAGATGTGACGAACATAAGATATTATTTTCTGGGCATAA
>JAOPUG010000099.1:11494763-11505914 GCA_027564375.1 Micropterix facetella
GTGATGGATTGATTCCAGGCTACATATGTACCTCATGTTACGGGTCTCATCATGACCAACAATTTTCGTTTTAAGCTCTAAAAATGCAAAACACTATTTTTTTGGGGACTATTTGTATGGCGGGTATCCCAAACGTAGGTTGTACGGAGCCCAAAAACAACTGGACTCTGCGCATTGGCCATAAATATCAATTTGCGAAGGAAATTAAAACGGATTTACTTTAGTAATTGTGCATTGTAATTTCCACACATCCACACATCCAGACAGTCAGATACAATTTTTGTTTGGTTTAGATGACATGTGAAACATCGAGAAAGTCTTTTTGGACGATTTGATTTCGTTACATTTTTCGCATGATTTCAAGACTTTATCCCATCTTTGGGTCGGCCGAATTAACTATGATAATAGGTAATATATGGATACATATATATTATTGTTCTCACTTACGTATACATTTATACATATACCTATTTATAATATGTATATAGTAATTATTTCAATATTAGGAATATTATATTTAATGCATACGTGATAATGAATACCCACAAAATCTTTCTTGCTGGGGTGACAGGTGATTCCATATTTTGGTGGCTGCGTATCTGAATGGACCCTTGAATTAAAACAACCTGTGTAATATGAGTATGAGCAGCGAATTCCGTTCGCGAGTACTACATTGTGAGTTTCGCATGCTTTCTTTTAATAGCTGAACTGATCTTTTAGAATAGATTTTTTTTTTTGCTCAAAGCTGGCCAAATGCGGCCAAAGATTCGCCGATTACGTATATTAAGAGCATTATTTTCATTAAGAATGGAGGACTTTTAGGAATATGATAAATACATCTGACACATGCATTCTGTAGTCGTTGAATGTTCTTATGCAGATTTTTACCGAGACCAGGGAAATAATATCTTCGTAGCCTATCGATAAAATAAGCGAATTCATAACTGCTTTACGGAAATTCATAGAGGGAAGCTGCCGGGATTTGTGCAGTGTTTTAATCTGGCGAAACACGATTGGATTTTTGTCTGTATATGCTTTGGTATTTTTAGTATTTTAGAACTTCGCATGAGCTGTCATTCTTACATTTGAGCACCTGGCTTCTACTCACGACTTCAAAATTCCTTGGATTTAGTTGAAGATTGTGCAACGCTGACCTAAGGGTGATTTTTTCCAGGTCTATGTTAATGCATTTAGCTCCCTGATTTGCCGCCAATAAATCAAACGCCTAATAGAGCTGACTATCGTCGTCGTTTATATGAGATTTGCAATGTAATTATACTAATGTCATATGCAAATAGTAAATAAAAAAGGCGACAAAGCTGAGCCTAGGAGAACTGATATATCCACGCTCAGTGTTCGATGTAATCTTTCTATCAGATTCACTTTTTGTTAATATTTTCTGCCAAAAAATCATCAAACCAATTGCAGAATCTTATGATAATCCAATTTATGACAGGTTCGTTAAAAACTAGTTGCTGGGACAATGAGTCGAACGCCTTTGAAAAGTCCAGCGTGTTACAAAAGCCGTTACCAGTCTCGAGTACGACACTGTCCTACTGTAACTAAAATATATACGATTTTTTGTAGTAGCATTTTTATCTGCATATTTCAGTATTCGCAGCATATTTCGCCGACTCTTTTTATTCATTTACTTTTCTCCTTTGCATATCCCGTAGCCGACTGTATTTTTGTTATTTTTAATTAAGTCTGTCGTTAAATTATATCTGCGGAAGAGCTGTATATCACGCGTAACAAACATAACGTGGTGAATAAAAATTAAAGCGTCGCTCGCCCATAAAATATGTACCGCGTAATCACGCAGACAAAACGACCGTTTGTTTTCGTCACACGAGCGAGAAAAGTCAGTTTCGTGCCTTTGGCGTGTTAGAATTAAAAACTAATGTGTCCTACGCACGCCAATGGTTTTGTAGAACCTATAGTTAAATGTAAGAAAATGGGCATTTTTCTGTAGTGTAACTATTAAAGTTTTCTTATTTACATATTATTATATACAACGTGGACCAAAAAGTCCCTTTCCAAAACATATTTTCTTTTTTGTGAAGATTTTTTTTCTTCATATACTAAACTTGAGAGATTACAATACGGATTAAAGTTAAATGTTAATCAGATTTGAATGAATTGGCATGCTCAAAATAATCATCCAGCTTATAGAAAGCATGCGTGGATTGCAACTTTTGTTTCAGGAGCCTTTCAAACGCCTTTGCTTCCATCTGCCTTGTGGAGAGTGGTAGCTGGTTAAAGAGTATATAAAATATTATTTTTCTCAGTAACCAAAGACTAAACCAAAAAAGGTTGCAGGTGATTTAATTCAGTTATGCATGTACAATCATGTTAGAACTCAATTATTCATATCCTCATTAATTAAAAAGAATGTTTCTCCAAAAAACTAAATTTATTACTTTTTCTGGTTTATTTGAATGCCTAGAAAATCGCACCTTAAAAAAAGGATTTTAGGTCCCGAACACCCTGTGTGGGTGATATTAATTCTATATATATGTAGCATACAGTTTTTCGCCTTTTTCTCAAGAATTCTCAAGAATGACTTACTGAAAGAAAACCCTTCATATTTTAAGAAAAGGAATATTGAATCATTTGAGTTTTATTTATTTAATAATTAATCTGTTGTAAGTGAAACCTTGTATGTACTCAGATCTTTGTTTTGATGAAATACATAACTAAACACAGAACATTCAATATTATAGGTGGTTTTCTAAAGCTTAAAATATATAAGTAGGTGATATTATTTCTATATATGGCGAAGACTTTTTGGCATTTTTCTCAATAATTCTCAAGAATGACTTAGCCTTGATTTCCAAGGAAATCCTTCATATTTAAAGAAAAGGAATGTTTTATTTGTTGTGGGTTTTATTTATGTATTTTTATTAAGTAATAACTTGTATGTAATCAAATAATTAATTAATATTATCAGTTCCATCCATCTCTCCTTCAATAATAATAATACAACTCAATAAATAGGCAAGCTTATCTGACAACATCCAACAGCTAACCTTACTAATTTATCGATGAGCGCATAATAGAATTACGTAGGTACATCCAAGAATACTTAAAAGCTAAAAATAAAAGACAAATATCAACTTATTCGCAGCAGGAGGAAGCTTGGAAAGGAGAGGCGAAGGGAAAACAGGGGAGAGAAATTATTACCTACATCTGAGAGAGGTAGTGTTGAGTGCTTTATGTTAATCAGGAGATCATTTCAAAGCCGCGCAGCATGAAAAAGTTCATCCTGTGGGAAGGGATTGTCAAAAGTTTGCCAGATCCCGAACGAAGCTGTAGGCCGAGGAAAGATAACGGCTTGAAGGGAGCTAGAAGATAGGACGGCGAAGACGATAAGAGAATGCGACCTTTATTACCATTTCACTAAATTTCCTCCCCCTTCTCCCATTCTGCGTCCAACGCATTAAAAATAACTAGTAAAATTATCTTTAAAATAATATGTCATCTTTTTCTATCCGCATGCTGTGAATGGAGAATCTGCTGTTGGCAATTGTAAATCTTCAACTCAATTTGTATATATGTACAAACACTTCTGTACATTCAAAGTGCAAAAAATTAAATGTAAATAAAATTTGCAATGACAAATTAAATGAAAACCATTAACTTCGCTTTTTGTGTCTACTGGAACGACGTTCCATAAGCGAATACCAACCCATGGGAATTGAGAGTATGACGTATGCTCGTTAAGAACTGTCTCGGAGAACTGTCTAATATATAGCCCCTGAGTGGACGACATCTATGATATGTATAATAATAACATTATATCGATTTTTTTATTGCCGACTTCGCCTATTTTGGCGTTTGTAGTCACTACAAACGCCAACTCTAAATCGACCTAAGACTCAGAACTCGGATCCTGAATTGCTACATCTGGCCTGTAGTTATGTACGGCAGCGAATCGTGGACAATAAAGGAAGACACCGGACGGCGCCTTGAAGCGTTTGAAATGTGGTGTTATCGTCGCATGCTTCGTATAAGCTGGACCCAGAAAGTCAGCAAAGAAAAAGTACATCAGCGTGCTGGAACAACCCGAAAAACACGCACACCGTCAACAAGCGCAAAATTGAAAATCTGGGACTAGTTTATGCCATAACAGATATCGGCTGCTTCAACTTATATTGATGGGCAAAATACAGAGTAAGCGGGGCCCGGGAAGGCGGAAGAAGTCATGGCTGCGTAATATCAGGGAGTGAACCGGCATCACCAGCGCAGATCAGCTGTTCCGGATGGCGCAGGACAGGGCAGACGAAAATTTGCAGAGCTAACGGCCTATCTCCAGTAATGGACTTCTCCATACCTAAAAAACAAAAAGACGCTACAAACCATAGCAAGCTTTATAAAGTTTGTATAGCAAATTGGTAAAATTGTAATCAAACGCTATAGCCGCGCGGCACACTATTCTGTCACCACCATTTGCAGCATAAGCAAGCATATGGCTGTAGTTAAAATGCGGTATAATTATTCACGACTATAAGCATAACAAGGTAACCTCGAACGCAATCTATTTTATTCAAGGAAATCCACATACAAGTGTCCTGTTACGGATTCTTAGATAACAATTATTTAACTCAAGAGGATGCACTAACTATTTCGAAACACGTGCTGAATAATAATAACATACAATCTACAGTAGGTTCAAATTGTGTCAATGGTCAATTCGATATTTTAAATGTAATTTTTTGTTTTTGATATTATAAAAGATGGTGTGTTTTAACCAAAAGTTCCTTGACATCGCATCATTAACGTATCATTTTCAAGTACATTTCCTTAGCTATCCATCAGTTATTATTTGCATGGATATAATATTTCATACAATCATAATATAAATGTTGCATTATTATGTTATTATTTGCAAAACAGGATAAATAAACCAAATAAATACTAATTCAATGGACGCCACTTTCCTTAAAAAATCACTCATGGAAAGAACGCGTTTTAGTAGGATTCATTGAAGGTCTGTTTGGAAAATGTATAAAGATATCGACTCTCTGATAACATCACTCAGTCTGTCATAAAGGACAAAGAGTGACTGTTATTTTTATAAAACACTGTTGTAGGTTTTCATTTAAAAAACAGCCACACGAAAGCGGGAGTATCGTGACGAGCATGCGTCTACAAAATCGCCCGCTTTTGAAGGATAAAAGTGCTTTGGCGAATCGCAGATCTGTCCCATATCTCTATCCCGTAGGTATGTAAGACGATTTTTGGATTTAATACTACACTCTGGCGAGCCCGAGTCCCGGAGCCGTTTCAACGAACTTTATCGTTATATCGCCCCGAGATGAAGTGTACAGAATTTGGACATAACATATCCACAATCCAACTACGCCACTGCTCGTCAGAGTCCTACTCCTTACGGCAAGGTACTGAGAAGTGCCACCCAGCGGGCCGCCTCGCCCCTGACTACCAGATTAAGTCGGATTTCTCCGTCCACCTGTCTGGTCCCAGGCACGAAGTCGCTTGCGTAACCTCAACCTACCGTAATAACGCAGCATTCCGTAACTTGGAAATATCGAGGACCCGTAGCGTCCTTTACTCGGAGAGCCACCCGATATCGGGGGGCCATTGGATTATTTCTAAGGATAGGCGACGATAGGTCGACACCTACCCACGCGTCTAAGAGAACATGCGTTCCTAGACCCCTCCGGGTCTCAGTCGATTGACAACACGGCCGGTATTCCCGTCCTATGCGTCAGCCGTCCAGTTCCGACCGAGGTTCCGTCTCTAAATCCACCGCACAGCGGGTTCACCGGGTTGGCCCCACTTCAGGGAGGCTTCCGGATAGGAGCCGCCCCACGAGTTGAGCCGGCCAAGTTGACATGGCGGCCATTATAGCCGAAGCTACACGGAACCGTTAGGAACCATGTAAAGCGTTTCTAAGGAACCCGAGCCGAAGAAAATATTATAACATATATTTATGTAAAGTTCCCTAACCTAACTTCTGCATTTGCAACAACCGCTAACTGTCTCGAAATAGCGAATGAATTATGGAATTTCAGTTTCTGAGAAACATCATCGGACGCGGCTACGCGGTCTTATGAATCAGCTGCGCTACCCAGACATAACATACAAACAAACAATGACCCGCTGATTCAACCGCTACTGATTCATAAAATACTTCTAACAAGTGTTGCCATTGATACACGCTAATTTAATAAGAAAAATAGCGTACAATACTCATAAATTGAAGACATGTGAACTTAGTCCAATAGCCCTTTTTACAGCTGGTTTCAACATAAGTAGCACTATCCCATAAGAAAGAAATACGCCTTAAGGTGGCTCTACCTCTATCAAACAGTGACAAACTGACATTTTGCATTCAAAGTTACGCGACTCCCGCGTGTATTTAAACAAAAATAAAAATATGTGTCATATGGAAAATTTCTTACACTTTAGTATTATGATGCAAAATTTTATTATTTTGATTTTTTCTGAATAAAAATAAATAAAAGCTGAAGTCGTCACCTTTCTGTAATTTTCATTTTTCTTGGAATCTACAAGAGCAAACAACTTTAAACTACATTGGTAATACGTACTAACTAAATGATTAAAATGTTATGATGCAATATTGCATTCTTTTTATTTTTTCAGTGCAATCTTTCAAAAATCCAAAAAACTATATTGTTTGTCATGCCAAATTTCAGAAGAATGGTATATCTGCACAAGTAATAATAGGCTTTCGGCGTATTGGCTCCCGTTGGTGTTTTGCTTGCCGTATGAATGGTATCTCCGCGCAAGCAATAATAGGCTTTCGGTGGTGTTTCGCCTGGCAAATCATTTCGCTTGATTTTGCCTACAGTGATTTTGCCTAAAATAACTGAATACGTCTTTATTTATAGAATGTCCGCCCAAGCACAAGCTTTGCTTAGTTGGGCGACATCGGACAGTAAACATCGGATGTTAATTAAATTGAATTTATGGTTGTGGATTGTGTAATTAGGTAAATAATATTTTTATTTGATGTTTTTTTTATTTTTAAATTGTATTATTTGTGAATTGCTTCAAAATTAAAATAAATTGAACTAATCGGGTCCGTGGTCAACCAGTAGTCTCATTTAGTTGCAGTGCTGAATTATATTAGCTACAAATGTGAAGTTTTAAGCACCCGATGTTTCGGCTTACCTAGGGGCACCCCACAGCTAAACTACAATGTTTTTGATGACATGTTGAAGTATATGGTGACCAAATCACCCCCAAAGGAACAAACGTCTAACGTACCCAAAAAGAACCTTGCCAATGACGCAGTGCTGAAAGGAATATTTCAGAAATATAATAAAAATCATAATTGATTACAGTCATTCAATGAGATGTTTGACAATTTGCCGTCCTTGTTTTTGTTGCTAGAAATCGCAAATCGTTTCAAATATTGAGGCACGTGTATAAACTAAACATAATAATCGGCTACACGCGCAATCTCAAACACAAATCAATATTTTCCAGCCTTCATTTGCAAAGGCGTGGTTTAGTGTTTTTAACATACTAAAAAATGTTTTTAATGTATTCTTTCGTCTTCGTATTCTTCTTCTTCTTTTCTGTATTCTTTTTGTTTTCTTTGTGTTATGGGAATATTTTGTGTTCCTTAATGATTTATTGTTTATAATTTAAAACATTATTAGCTTTGTTATCATTAAAGATTATATTTATAATTTATTGATATGCTGTATGTTTTTAACAAAAATAAAGAAATAACAACATCGATCACTGACCCCGCTAATTCGGCATAGAAGGAGTGTCCATCATAAACAATTAACATATAATTATTTAAATTATCGAGGAGATGACCATTAAATGTCCACGTGATTATTCATATATTCCTTTGCTTAGATTCAACGTTCGTTCTATATACAGTCCGTTCATTCTCAACACGATCAAAACTAATACCCAAAAATGTTATCGCAAGTTTATTGAACAGTTTTTAAATGTTTTTAAAGGCAGTTAGAAAAATAAACTATGTTGTTTACCTTTTACTTAACTGATAAATTATTTTTTAGCGAACGTTTACCAAATCAACTATACGACTGCCCACGAGGCTTTCACTAAATAGGAACAATTAATTTACGCATGCTGGTGAGTGTGCTCAAGGGGCAGTGTGGCCTGAAAAGACATGTTCAACCGCAAACTCCGGGACACTAGAGAGTGCACTTTCTGCCAAACTGTAGACGAAACTCCCCTGCACATCGTGTGCAAATGTAACCCACTGATGCGTAAGAGAAACCTGGGTAACTGCTACCTCCAAGCTGAAGAGGTAAAACAATCCAGCGCCAAAAGCGTACTGCGGCTCTTAAGCGACGTATATTAATATAAAGTTGAAAGTCTGTTCTATACCTAATAATTCAACAAAACATTTTAATCATTTGTTTGATATGTAACTATAGAAATTGATAAAAGTGAAAGTGAAGTGAAAGAAATTGATAAAATTATTTAGTTATTTTTACTTTTTGATGTATTGATCGGTTTACCGGTCTTGCTCAACCGACAAATAGCCGAGGGGCCTAGTTGCGTAATGCTGATTGAGGCGCGGGGGTAGGTGTTGACCTGTCGCCGCCTACCCTTAGAAACGAGCTGATGTCCACCCGATCTCGGGTGACAGCTGAGCAAAGGACACCACGGGTCCGCGATATTTCCAAACGACGGAATGCCGTGACAGGTAGAGGTTGCGCAAACGATTTCGAACCCGCGACTAGACGGGAGGTCGGAGAAATCTGACCAACTCTGGGAGTTAGAGAGTGAGGCTGGCGTCGGACTCCGTCGGGCCGTAGCGTAGTTGGACAGTGGATTTATTATGTCAAAATTCTGTACGTTTCACTTCGGAACGATATAACGATAAAGTTCGTTGAAACGCCTCGGGGTGACGGGCTCGCCCGAGTATAGTCCTAAATACAAATATGTTCTAATTAACTGTAGCGAAGCTTTTGTACAATAAGTTTTTAAACATTAGAGCAATCAAACAAAAAGTTATTGATCAAACCCTCAATTTATCATTTTCTATCGCCACAATTCAATGAATTAAATAAAATATTTTGACACAGTAACGTCTATCAGACTTTCATCTGTATATTTATAGTAGTTTGGTAAATGTATGCTAAAAAATGAGGTGGCAGCTCAGAAAAATAACAAGACATTTTTTTTCAAAATACACTTCAACATCTAAAACGAAAGAAAATTTACCTGCAGTCCATAGACATTCAAAATCTATAGACATCCAAAATCCGTAGTCAGAAAACTTATTAAAGTTTTCTTTTATGGATTTTGACGTGGTTTATTCCGACAGTGTTTGATTGTGTTGGAAAAGAAGAAACTGTATATGTAGTTAGTATTACATGTGAAGTTTATTCAAATCTTAACTGTTTTGCCCCGTCCGTAGTATTACGTAAGACAGGCCACATATAGGCTGGTGCATGCTGGGCGTTTGTTTGTCCGGATGTCCGAAGCATTCCCGTGATCCGCTCTTAACCAAATTTGGTATGCAGCCTCCCTGAGTGACCCTAAGTACCATCATGTGGCAGAAAAATCATCCGAGTTGCGCAGGTGCTGCTGTATGTGCAATCCTGGTTTACTTGGCATGGATGAGGATCTGACCAAAAGGTAGAGCAAGCATAGCGTATATGGGTATTTTTGGAATAGTGGTGACGAGAGAAACTTATTGGAATAGGTTTTAAGCCATTTTGGATAAGTCAGAGGTTACCAATCACGGGACGGGCCAAAGTTGCCGATGTATATATCGCTACTTTTTCTATTATTAATACATCGCATATTAGTTCCGACTTTTTTTATGAATTGTCGAAAATTCGCGTGGACTGTTGTTATAGCAACAGGCATGGCAGGTTGACAGGTGCTGAAAGTCTGGCTGCTCATGACGAAATATATATACTCGTATTACGGGGAAGGGGTCGGTTTTCTTAAAAAGTCGGAGAGTAAAAAAAATGGCGATCATATAGCTATAAATGTAATTTTACAGTGATCCTTCTGTATGGCAGCAACCTAGATCATTTGCAGGTACAGAACACTAAACCAACTATTCCCACTGACGATTGAAATTTTGGTGAAAGAATTTTTAAGATCGTACACGCGTTCTTGAGATATCGCGTGTCCTCCAGACAGACACAAACATTCGTTTTCGGAGTATCGTCACAAAACGTCGAGAGTAGTATTTTACTCTGAGTAAAAAAGCATTTCATGTTTTTTGGGTTGGATATTATAGGCTTTGTCATTTGTGCATCTGCGTAATAATTGGGAATCACATGCCACGACGATACCATGTCAGTAGATATATTAGAAAATTATATAGGCCACGAAAACAATATTATTACTTTTAAATATGTACTTAGAGCTGCTGATTTCGACACCTCTGATGTGTGTGGACGTGTGTGTTTCTTGCCCAATTTTCTCCTATCAACAAGCGGATAATTGCCAACCGACGCCCATCAGTCGGATCACAATATACATATACTAAGTCAGGGGTTCTCAAACTTGTCAAAGTCGCGACACCCTTGAGAGAATTAGAATTTTCTCATGGCACCCCAGTCATATTATATCTATCTGTGTCATATAATATCTATCTATCTTCAACGATAGTCTACCATCAAGGAAACGTATATAGCAGATGAGATAATATGCATCCTTGTTACTGTCTGTGGCCTCATCTGGTCGAAGTCCAATTTTTTTCCAATTGATTGTTGAGATCCTGAGCCATGCGTTGGATTCTTCGATTGATAGTGTTGTTTGACAGAGTAATCTTCGAAAGAAGTTTCTCCGATCATTATATTAGCCATGTCCACACCATCCGCAAGAATATGTTCCTCGGCGAGTGCAAATATTTTTGCTGCTAAAATATTAACGTTCTTTGTCGATTATATTAGGATGCGTTTTTTGAAGGTGTGTCCTCAACATATTTGGGTTCGTGCTCTCGGATGTTAGAACTTTAGATAACACACTGCGGTCTCTCTTCACCGTTGACCTATCGAAGTGAAGACAAAATCCAAGTAGCTGTTTTCGCATTTGCGGCATTTCCTCTTCTTTCCTCGCACGCCACTTGCCGATCTGGGTATGTCAACTACTACGAGCGAACACGTTCGACTCGTCCACCCCGGAGCGTTTTAACGATATGTTCGTTCT
>JAOPUG010000099.1:11606010-11619435 GCA_027564375.1 Micropterix facetella
CCTAGTAGAAAAAAAATCGGCCTTTGATTTACAATGTTTTGCATGCATATGGACATATAAGGGATTTTTAAAATTTCTACATGAGACTCTTGGTTTAACATTATGTGAAAAGTATGATGTCACGATTTATATGACCCCTCCCTTCCCCGTCGCACACTGTCACGCTAAGCACTACCCCCCTTCCCCCTACAAACGTACTTATTTTATGGACAGACCCTAGTGAGTGTTATCCTGACTAGATCGAAGTGAAAGACCGTGGCCTCCCAAAGGGTGGAATTTCTCCTTGAGATAGGAGGGCAAAGTAGGGTTATTGAGGATGTTATAGCAGATTTCTTCAATCGCAAATATGAAGTCAAATTTGCTCACGAAAACGACTACCGTGATTGAACTTTGATAAGTTAAAGACATACCTCAGACAGATATTTTGCAAACGCTCCAGCTTCTTCAAAATAAAATCATTGGCATCTATATACATATAAGTCATCACCGGCAAGTATTGGCATTAACAGTGTGAACACAATCATTTGTTTAACCGATATGGGGAGAAGCCGCCGGAGACTATGAAAACCATGGCAAACGCGACAACTTACTAGATTCTGCCAAGAGAGATGTTCATTCATTACAATTCCAAGGTTCTAGCCGTAGTTTTCGCCGTAAGGTCGACCAGGTCTGATTTAATGTCGGCAGTTTTAACACACTGGCGGCATCCACGTGAGTGGTACCAAACCATATAATTGCCTGTTCAGAGACATTGAGAGTATGCAGCCGTTCTAAAATAAGGTCAAAGTCCACTGAGTTAAATGCACTACAGAAATCGAACACAGAGAGAATGGTCAGTTTCCTGTCTTCCACAGCTCATCCAATGTCATGAGTGACTTTGACAAGAGAGGTGGAAAGATAGGCGAAATTGATATCTGCCTGGACTCTTGCCAATTGTGGGACTGGCGTTTTGGAAGAGTGATAATAAAGTTTTTTTTCCAGTTTCGGTATGATTGTTGGCAGAATTACCTCGGGAACAATCAGGTATTGGTTAAGATCTTCACACCCAAATTCTTTCGACTTGATTCTTTTAAAAGGGCGTTTGATTTCAGGTTGAGAAGTATATATAACAGAATGTAAACTGGGATCCACTGGAGTTTGAGTGATTTTCCTCGAGGATAGACTTTACTGAAGCTGCTTCATCACTGGAGTGGAACTTAAAGGGCGCTTCCACACACCTTTTGCATCAACAGTTCTCTTAAGGTTTGGGTAAATGATTTGTCAGCAGCCTAAATTACCTCAATTTTGCGTCAGTAGCAGTTTTGTGTTTTGTTTTTAATCTGTCTCTTTGCCATATGTATTTTTAATGTTTTCTGTAATCAAGGGGCAGGAACAATTTTTGACATGACTACTCTTAATTGGTGCATGTATGTCATAAAGCTCGATGATAAGGTTTATTGAGCATCTCCACTTTCTGATCTGCCGTCGGTAATTTCTTAACACTACTCCAAGCTGTTTCGTTAGGATCCTGGATGTGACAGGCATAATTGATGATTATGGCGATGTAAAAGAAGTAGAGATCATGGCGAGTGAAACCGGAAACTGTGGTATACTCTTAATGGGATTTAATCCTATCTAGAGAGAAAGTCAACATTAGGCCAAGTATCGGAGTGAGATGATATGTCTCTGAAGAAACTGTTATTACACACAATGCTGGAGCGTATATAGAAAATAAATAGCCAGATATGAGTAAGAGGATACAGTAATGAGAAAGTATGACTGGCAAGAAAGGGCTTGGACGGAATCGCAGTCGCACCTGAACCTATATTGCTGCTGGCCGAGGGGTACACGAGAATGGCTCTGCGTGAAAGTAACAGGAGGATGAGTGAAGGACAGGACAGATGGAGAAAGGCAAAGAAAGCTACTGTAATACCCAACCTCCAACTGACAAGTACTGCTGGATCTTAACGGTTCCATGTAGCTTGGGCTTTAATGGCTGCTATTATCTGGTCTGCTCAACTCGCGGGGCAACTCCTATCCAAGAGCCTCCACGAATGAGGAACCAACCTAGTGAACCCGTTTGTGGCGAATTATGGGAAGGAACCTCTGGTGGAATTGGACGGCTGACTCTCATGGCGGGCAAACCGGCTGCGTTGTCAATCGACAGACCCGGAAAGGTCTGGGAACGTATGATCCCTAAGAGGCAGGGGTAGGTGTCGGCCTGTCGTCGCCTATCCTTAGAAGCGACCCGATGGCCATCCAATCTCGGGTGGCACTCCGAGTAAAGGATGCCACGGGTCCGCGATATTCCGAGTTACGGAATGCCATGTTATTACGACAGGCAGGGGTTGCGGAAGCGACTTCGAGCCTGGAACCAAACGGATGGATGAACAGATCCGTCTAAATTTGGTAGTTAGGGAGTGAGGCTGGTCCGCTGGGCAGTGTTGCTGCCCGGTGCCTCGCTATTAAGGTGTCGGTCTCTAACGGGCCATCACATAGTTGGATACGTGGATTTGTATCTGTCAATAATTCTTTACGTTCATCCCGAGGCAATATAAACGGGGCAAACAAGGTCCCATACGTACAGCCCCCCTCCGGGCGTTACACCTCCACATTTGCCTACGGTAGCCTTCGCCTCTCAATTCCCATCTAGATGAGATTCGCACTCAAGTTATCAGGAAGCCGTCGGGTTCTACTCCGGGTCCCGATGGCATTCCTTACTTAGTGTATAAAAAGTGCCCCTGCCTTCTGCAACATTTAGGTTTTATCTTCCGACACATAGGATTATTGTGGTGTGTCAACTGCTACAGGCGAACCCGTCCACCCCGGAGCGTTTTAACGATATCGATCGTTCTATCACCCCGAGGTGAAACACAGAGTTTGGACGTAGACAAATCTACATACCAAGCTCCACCTAAGGCCCGTAAGAATCCAACTCCTTACCGTGAGGCATTGGGAATTTTCAAACCCAGTGGGGCCCCTGCACCCATACTACCAGATGCGGATCAGATTCCTTCGATCCCCCGTCTGGTCACAGGATTAAGGTCGCTTGCGCGGTCCTCTACCTTTAAAGCGGTTATTCCTAACTGGAATGTGGCGGATACGGGGCGGCCTTTGCTCGGCAACTCCCACCCGAGATCGGATAGCCCACACTATCATATATATGAATAAACATTAGAGGTACCTGCTTACCCCCGCTGTCTTAAAAAGCATACACTTCTAAACTCCTTCAGAATCAGTCAGTGACAACACGGTCGGTTTGCCCGCCCCGTGCGCCAGCTGTCCAGGTCATGCCGAAATTCTTATCCCCAGGTCCGCCGCACACCGGGTTGGTCCCTCTTCGAGGAGGCTCCTGAATAGGAGTTGCTCTGCGAGCTGGGCTGACCAAAACAACGGCCATTATAGCCCAGACTACACAAAACCATTATGATCCAAATTAAAGTTTCTAGGGGTTAATAAAAAAATGTAAATTGCAGACTTACTGTTATGCAATTCAGTTAATATTATTCTAAACCTGGAATGTTACGATAAAAAGTCAGGCCAACTAACCACTGGACGGCCATAGACAATTACTCACTGTAAGGTAGCATCTCTCTGTCGTTTGGGAGTCGCGTCGTCCATACTCAGCTCTTTCTTCCATCTCTCCTTGTTGGCTTTATACTCTCTTTTCCTATGGGTGTCAAAAGCTTTTCTATCAAGTTCCTGCCGCGTTGTAATCTCTTTTGTTAATTTCTTTTCTGCTGACGAGTTCTGCTTCTGCTTTCGTTCTAGTTCCTGTTGGTGTTTGATCTGTGGGATTACAAATACTTATTTACAACCATTGAGAGAGTGCATAGCTATTACATAGAAGTGTCTTTATCTATCCGACGACAATTCCTGGAGGAGGTCGATAAATATTTTTTTTTGCGGCATATCTGAGGTTCAACAGTATATAGTTTGAAAAGTTCAGTTACAACAGCAGTAGTTATTTTTAAAGGAGTTACTCTGCAAAACGAACCGTATGTTGGAGCAACGGTAACTAAGGATGAGTTAATATTTTTTTATAAATCTGGTACTCTATAAAAAGCCCGTTACGTTCTGGTATTTATAAATATAATACTATTAAAAATAATTTAAGTTGTACCTTGTAACAATATGCAATTTTTATTAGATTTTTGGCTGTCAAAGGAATGAATATTTAAAATAGCAATATAATTTATAAAAATACATTAAAAATCATTCACTTACAATAATTAAATACCTGAAATTCAAACTGCCATCCCACAAGGCTTTAGCACTAAATAAAAAAAATCTACGCATGCAGGTGAGGGCGCTCACGAGGCATTGTGTCCTGAACAGACACATGTTCAACCTCAAGCTCCGGGACACTAGAGTGAGTGGATATTGTCAAACTGCAGACGTAAATACTCTGCACCTCATGTGCGAATGTGGCCCACTGATGCACAAAAGAAACACCACTAGGCGGCTACTACCTTCAAACTGAAAAGGTAAAACAATCCAGCACCAAAAGTTTACTGTGATTCTTAAACAAAGCGAATCTTAGCGTGGAACAATAGTAGGTGGCGATGATAGATAGCTTAATAAACCTTGAAACAGCCCCAAACGAAATAAAAATTAAAAAACAACTGCCATATTTTTCTAGCTTTATAGAAATTCTGGCGTTCTATATAAAAATGATAATTTTGTGAAAAAAATACATAATACGGATAAAAAATATTTGAAAGGTACAAAACGACGGTGAAATAAAAAAAATGTCTGGATTTGTTTTGACCAACCGAAGTGTTTTTACTTCCTGATTGTTTTTGCACAACCATTATAAATAGATCAATATGTATAATGGGCGATTGAGAGCGTTCCGGCCTAATGCAACAAGGCAAACCTCTGCCAATTTGGCTTTTTCTGTACCGATTTCCTGTTCCTGTTTGCTGCTCCAGGAGTGGGAGGCATTTAATGTTGAATTAAATGGACATCTTCCCAAGTTTCGTTTTATTTATTGGAAAGGATTCTTGACAAACTCAGTGGACTGTTTTCGTTAAGACACATTACCTTAGAAAACCAACTCATTCATTTTAAAAAAAAAATTACAACAGAAGAGTTTCTGCATTTGAAAAATGCACTGTATGCTGCCAAAAATGCTGCATAATAATATTATACGATTTTATTCTACGCTGCTACCATTCCCCAATAAAAACTTGTAAATACCATATATGTATACACTTCTCAATCCAGAATTCAGATTTGAATGATTTTTTCCATAAAAAATAATATATCAAACTTTTTATTTTAACTTAATGGCTGGCTGGTAACAAGCGGAACATCCTTCTACAATCTTTTTAAATAATGGATATATTCGAAATTAATCAAATATTTCAAACTGTCATCCTATATTTAAGAACCAGCATTCGCCGATTTAATCAATGTGATTTTATTTTGCAAAAGGATGAGCTTGGTTTTTGAGATGGACGAAGGGTGATCGTTCACCGGTGACAAATGGACTCCCGTTAAACCTACATAGGAGTTGAATGTTGTTCACATCCATAGATACAATTCGTTTAAACCGGGGCTAAATTTATTGAGCCATCATAATTTGTTAAAATTATATCGATCAATGTAATATTTTTTAAAATACAGCAATTAAAATATAATAATAATAAGCAATCTTTAGCATTACCTGTAGCCTCTCGAGGTCTCTGGAAAATGTTTGCAGTAAGGCTTCGTACTCGCGGTCCAGTTGTGACTTGTGCGCTTCCATATCTAGTTTACACCTCTCCTCGAGTTTTAGTAAAGCCGCCTGGTGTTCCCGACGCATCCGCTTGTAACCGGACATCTGCTCATGCATTTCCTATAAAAAAACATTGAGAATAATTAATTTTGAGTGCTTACAAATGACCAACAGATGGGGGTGTATAAACTGAGGCTAGGTTAACTACACAAGAGCAACTAGAAAATCGACCGGATAGACGTGCCAGATCCCGGGAATGAGGCAAAGGAATCCCTCATAAAGCTGCCCTTCGCATACATACATCTAAGCATTACTCCAATACCAAACCGATGCAGATTTTTATGCATTCTCTATGATAGCACAAGTACCATGCGGGCTGGTCTTACAAGAGGGTCTGGTGGCCTCGCCCTCTGCGTCCCTCAATGTCTAATAACGGAATTAACTACTGAAGTCAAAAAGCTTCCGAATGCTATCACAAGCTATTTATATCGTCCAATTAGTCACCTACCAACCATTTTTAAAATTAGAGACTCACTTCTTAGGAAAAAATATGCCCATAATTGATGACTAAAGTAATCCTAGATCATCTGTTTAGATTTAGAAGACAACATGGAACTACTGACTAATCGAAAGACAAATGCCAGCTTTGAGCAAAAAAATACTGTTCTGGAGAATTTCTAGATTTATCGCAGGCACAAGATAAGAAATTGCTTCCAATAAGTTTCTTTTTATTAAATCCTACCTCAACGACACTTCAATGAGAAGCAAAGGGAAGACACAACTGTCCTGCATAAAATCCAAGCAGGAGTTTCCAATGGAAATGTGTTGGGCCCCACCACATACCTTTTTCCTGTTCCCCACAGACCTACCCTCAACCGAAGGTGCAGCGATAGGCACATTTGCCGATGACACTGCTGAACTAGCCATGCATAATAATTGCATTGGAAACTTCTCTACTCTTGCACAAGTCTCAGCAATATCTCAAATTGGCTCAAAGGTTGGCGCATCAAGGCCAATGAGACCAAGTCCATGCAGGTGACCTTTACCAACAGACGTGAAACATGGCCACCGGTAGAACTGAATGGAGTACTTATCCCGCAGGCACAATAGTTGAAATATTTAGCTACATCTGGACTGATGCCTCAGGAGGAGAAAACACATCTTCACAAAGCGAAAGTAATTAGGACAGCAGTTGCGAAGTTCTGGCTCATTGGCAAAAGGTCCCAGATGTCGCTAGAAAATAAAATATTACTATGTAAATGCATATTTAAGCCAATCTGGCTACAGGTTTGGTATTTAAGACACATGCTACGAGCAAACCCGCCACCTCGAGGCGTTTCAATGAAATTTATTGTTATATCGCCCCGAGATAAGCGCAACGACTTGCGGACAATACAATCTACAGATCCAGCTTCGCCACTGGCCAACCCTTACGGCGAGGCACTGAGCAAAGACACCCAGCAGGCCCCCTCGCCTCCTGACTAACAACCAAATTTAGAAAAGATTTCTCCATCCACCCGTTTTGGTTCCAGGTTCGAAGTCGCTTGTGCGGCTCCTGCCTTAAGATAGCATCAATTCATAGCAAATTATTGCAGGTCCAAGGTGTCCTTTACTCGGCTAATATCACTCCAGATTGGATGGCCAATGGATCGTTTCTAAGGATAGACATCTTAAGGTATATGTGTACTCCCGCTCTATAGACCGCATGCACAATGCGACTCCCCCGGCTAGTTGGGCAAGGCCGGTAAACCGACCAATGCATCAACCGTTCGGGGCCCCCCGAGGTGTTCTCCCAGATACGCCATACAGCGGGTTTACCGTGTTAGTCCCTCTTAGGAGAGGCTGCAGGATCAGAGTTGTGCCATGAGTCGAGCCGACCAATGATAATGAGCTGGTTATCTAGCCCCAGCTGCAGAACCCCAATAGGCCCAAGTTCCAAAGTATGTGCCGCAGCACCCTTGGATGCCATGTAGAGGGATTATGTGTGGCGTGAGGCACCCATGGTATCCCTCTCCCCCCAGACAGCTCGAACATCTGAACATTCATGCAGGTGGGCAATGTCACCATGACTGAATCAATTCGTGTCATCAGAGTATCTCGCTAGTGGTAGCTGTATAGCTATGAATTGTGTAACAAATCTGTACCAACTCAATTTTCCTAAATATGAACTGATTTTTGATTAATTTCCTAAATATGAACTGATTTAACGATAATGTAAATACTAATGATTACGCATCGGCAAGTGCGTGTGAGGAAAGAATCAGAAATATCACAAATTCGAAGACAGCTACTTGGATTTTGGTTTCACTTCGACAGAAGGCAACGATGACGAGAGACCGCAGTGTATGATCTCAAATTCTATCATCCGAAAGCCAGAACCCAAGTATGTTGAAGTGGTACTTTGAAATAACGCATCCTAACATGGTCTACAAACCAAGTGAATATTTTAGCAGAAAAATATTGCAGCAACAAAAATGTGTTCACAAAGCAACCATTAGTGTCAAGCGATGCCTCGATGGATTCATTCAAGGTGGCATATAGAGTAGCAGAGTGTTCAAGTCCCCACACTATTGCTGAGGAACTTATTCCACCAGCTGCTGTGGACATTGCTATTATAATGATCGGAGAAAATGCTAAGAAACTTCTTTCGAAGATTCCTCTTTCGTACAACACCATCAATCGAAGAATCCAGCACAAGGCTCAGGATCTCATCTGCTATGTACGATTCCTTGGTGATTGTACCATAATTGAAGATAGATAAATAATGTATGAGAGAGATATTATATGACTGGGGTGCCATGAAAAAAATACTAATTCTCTTACGGGTACCATGACTTAGATAAGTTTGGAAACCCCTGACCGGGATTTAACTCTGGGGCTTCTCTTCCCAGTCAATCGTAGAGATACTGCAGTGCTTTCAATCAAAAGTGCTCCATATAACTGTCGACGCTGCATGATTTATCACAAAAGACACGTTCCATAGGAATGTTCGATTAACAATCATAAAAGAGGAAATCAGAAACAGTCAGAAATTACAAAGCACGACTGATACACCATCCAAACAAACAGCCTCGCCTCGACACTGATGGACACAAGTGATTGTCTCCAGGGAGTATGAAGAAGAATATGATCTCATGAAAATAAGGGTGTCTCACCGAGCAAGTCTGACTAAAAAAAAAGTCAAAAGAGATGTAAATGGTCTGCAATTGCGACAGATTGCAACAAAAAAGTAATATAGAAAAATCTCTTCTAGCAAGACATGCAATTAAACTAATAAGCATGCTGATACAAAAAACACTTCAAAAACTGTGCATAATAAAGGCAGGCATAAATTCTGTCGTATTCTCCCAGACCACAGAACGATGGAGGTCACTCCTGTGGTTCAGTTGAGACACAATCGCTTTTCCTTTCTTCTACAAACAAGACACACGTATGAATGCCTTGTACATGGTTGGGAAAGGTCACAAGATAACGATGATCATGCATCTAGGCAAACGGAGAACCAAACATGAGTGCTTGTTAGGGTTAACCGAAATGGAAATCGTGCTACACTATGTGTAAAGTACAATTCGAGTTTATTTTCAATGTAGCACATAAAATAAAATGTAAATTATAAGTCCTAACTTACAGCCTTAATATATGTTAGTACAATTAACAATTTTAATGAGTACTATATGAAATAACAGGAAAAAAGAGTGATATACATCGGCAATTTTGATCCTGAATGATGCAACCCCAGCCACAATCCAATGATAAATAACCCATAATTTTATGACGATAGATTTACATATGAATGGATACTTGCTTTAAATTACAGAATAATCCCCAATATTGCAATTTGTGTTAAAAACTGTGAGATAAGCTTTAAAAAAAGAGCTAAATCTAGCAAATGGCGGCAAGAATAATAAAATTGCATTTTTCACAAGAAAAATGCTACTATTAGAACCGAAAGCACTAAGATGGCAGCCCCCGTCTTCAGTGTCTGAGAAAGTTTAGAGCGAAGCATTTGGCAAGCTCAGTAATTCGCCAAAGGCTGCTCGTGCTAGCTGTATCCTCTTGTCAACCTCTCGAGTAAGGGAAAGCTCAGTAGCTTGCCGAAGGCTGCATGTGCTAGCTGTATCCTCTTAACCTCTCGAGTAAGGAAAAGCGTAGTAGCTTGCCAAAGGCTGCGCATGCTAGCTGTATCCTCTTGTCAACCTCTCGAGTAAGGGAAAGCACAGTAGCTTCCCGAAGGCTGCTTTGATAGCTGTATCCTATTGTTAACATCTCGAGTAAGGGAGTTCTGTCCTAGTCCGTTGGTCTACCCCAGGTAAGTGTTTTCATCGACGTTCATCTATTACAGCTTTGTTTATTGATTTTTTAGCAGGGAGTGGATGTTCATTGTTTCAAATATACAAACCTGCATGTGTTCCTTCTGTTGTTTGGTGACTATGGATGTGGTCCTGATTGTGGCGAAGTTGTTGGCCCCATGTTCAGCTAAGCAAGCTGCCGCTGCCCCCACGGCCCCCACTCCGCCGCTCAAAACACTCGAAACGTGGTTCGAAGATCCTACAAAAAAAAAAAAAAAAACCAGTCACGTGAGAGATTGACTGGTGCACCGAGCGCACTTCCGTCAACTCATGTAAATTCAATGGGGATGTGTACGCAAAACTTTTTGTAGGTGACACTTGCGGTGATCACTGAGCGGCGACCGGCCTAAGGTAACGACACAACGCGCGATCTAGTGATATGTGACGCGTGTGGTGCGCTGCTCACTTCACACCTCCCTGGGCCGGTCGCCGCTGCACCCTCTAGCGGGAGAAAAAGTATCAGTAAAGATCCCCATTACAAAAATAATAAAAACATATATTTTTAAAATTACCAACCTGCCCTGTGTCTTCTTTGAGCAGTGTTGGTATTGTCATCACTATCTCTGTCCCAGCCGGAAAGTGGCTGGTTGACATATTCCCTGTATTCCGATGCCTGAAAATAAGAAAATAAAAAAATTATAAAATGAAAGACCAAAACAGAGGAGCTGCTGTTTCGATGAGACATACTATATAGGTGAAGGGACACAGTAGTCAGAGGAATTGAGGGAGCCTAAAAAATATGATCAGAACAACAAAAACACGAAAATGCCAGAGAATCACCCAACTGTACAAGCCTTGTGGCAGCTATACCAGGAATTGCAAAATGTTGACGTCGACCTCTGCGAGTTTAATTCATCATAGTTTAAAGGGGTGAGGGCCACACTCTTTCATATTGCCAAGTAATGTTCCGATGTTGCAAGCAATGTTGTTGTGATTCATGTCATAATTTGCTATGGTGTGAATGGGACAAAGACCGTCGTAGCGTAAGTTTGCTTACAGCAGCGTTGGCGACAATTTCCCCTTTTCATCATCATCATGGTACCCATTGAGAGACTGCTACTAAAACAAGCACTAAGGCATATGCGGAAACCTACATTGATGGATTAGAGCATTTCTGAGAGATCGAATAATTCAAGTTCACATTGGTGACTGCCTTTCCCACAGAGACTTGCTCTAAGCGGAGTACTATAAGAGGTTCAGCTCTAGCGCATTCTTATGAATCTAAAGGAAACTTCCTGCAAAGTTTCAAGTCTCTGGCCTCGGTTGTTTTGGCTCGGCATTGATAAATGAGTGAGTGGCTGGTTAGTCAGTCGGGACACTATCTTTTATTAACCCGAAGAATGCCCCGACAAAGGGGGTAGTTTTTAATAAAACAGAATCCCCATAAGTCTGGCGAATGTCTGCTGCACTGGTGCGCTTGGTGACTGTACAGGTTAATAGATAATAATAATAATAATAATCTTCAATGACAATAGGCAAGTTACATAATAATGTTCAGGTGGCATGACAACCTTTGGGGTAGAAAAATACTGAAGTGGCTACCAAGAATGGGAAAGAAGGCAGCCGTTGCGACGAATGACAATATCGGACCGATTGCGGGTCCCCCATAAAATGAAAGTGGAGAGGCCTTCACTCAACAATGGTTGTTAGGGCTGTCTTGATTGGAAGAAGATTTCTTACTTGTCTATCTCTCTCGCGCTGTTCCCTCTCCCTCTGCGCCTCCCGGATGACGTCCCGGTTGACATAGTCATCCCTGGCACTCGCATGCATCGCAGGGGATTGCGGCGCGTGCGACGAAGGAGTCAAGGGCTGGATGTGAGCCGGACTTCCACTCTCCCGCGATCCGTGCTGATGGTTCATCTGCTGATAAGAATGATGGTGCGATTGCTGATGGTGGTTACTTGACACCTGCAAAATAATAAAGTAAGATTAGTATTCAATGGCGTCATATTCATAGAGACGAGTGTTGCCTCCCAGTTGACAAAGATAAGTACGGCTTTATTATGTTTAGAAAAATGATATAAATAAATGTATCATCCATTTCAACCATATACAATCATTTGAAAATTGACATGGTTCGTTATGAACGATATTCAATATAACCTTTATGAAAAAGCAGTTCAAGAGGATATTTGAGGCTGCTTTGATGTAAAAGGTAAATGAAGTACAAACCTCAACAAAAACAAGAAACATTTTTCAGAAAAATTAACGACCTTTACGATGGTAGTCAATCAAAAGACATGTCAGAAGATTGTCAAGAAGATTTAAATATAAAACGGCAGTCTCTACAATGTGTATTTTATGTGGAAACCTTGGCTGCCCTCTTTGTCTGTGCTTACTGACTTTAATTGATTAAGTAAGAAAAAAAATAATTTTAACTTGTATGCACATGAATTTCGCAATAAATTACGTCAATAAATTTAGGAAGTTCACTTCTATGTCAAAATTAATTCTTTATGCGTATTAGTGATATCTTCCAAAATATATATGCGATATATTATCACTTGATGAATGTTTACCCATCGAAATACAGTTAATGTCTTTAAACAAAGAAGGCCTTAAATCCTGCTGATTGGTGTAAAAAACTCGATTTTGCCCAAAATGTCACATGTTATAGGTTGTTTACCTGATGGTGCTGATGATGTGGTCTTTGTACTGCAGAACCGAGGGAAGCCCTACTGTGAACCTGTGAGGAAGTCTGCGGGCGGCCTAACCTTAATCCGGGCAAAGAACTCTCGGATGAAGATCGGCTGGAGGCGTTAGATGCGACGGATACTGAAGCTCCGGTGGATCGAAGAGACTGCTCCGATGTGGCCGATCCCGACTTCGAACTGTCCCCGCCGGTCTGCTCATCCGCCGTGTCGAAACCATCCACATCTCCTGATGAAACAAAAAAGAAATGTTTTATAGAAAGAGCTCAGGGCCGCCAGCAACATCACCAAACGTAAACGTAACGTAGAGAGAGTGTAGGGCGTGTATCTCACTTGGCAGTGAGAGTAATTTCTACAAATCTTACTAATTAACCTCTTTAACTATTAGAGTGCTGAGGAGCGCGATGGCGCTCTTGGTTTGGGCCAAAAGCGTGGAGAGTGCCATCGCGCCACACATATGATCACACAAACTTCGAAACGTAATCTTAAACTGTCAAACTGTTGGCGGCTGATGGTAGGTGTGTTTCTCTGTAAAAAGTGCAAAGTCACCATCTACGTATGATCTTTTCATTATTATTTCTGTTATTTGTGCATAAATATCATATATTTATTCTATATTTTTTGACTTAGAAAAATTACGATGCCTCCCAGAAATAAACGATTTCAGTGATGAAAATGATTATATGGAAACTAATGACAGTGATAGTGATTCTAGTAATACCAG
>JAOPUG010000099.1:11640407-11652871 GCA_027564375.1 Micropterix facetella
GCCTTCCAGCATACACTTCCAGACCCCAGTAACCTCGCTCGTTGAAGCTATTCAGAGGATAGTTCATGTCCTCTTTGCAGTAATACCCCTTGCACAGCAAGACCCCATTTTGGCTGGCTGCAAGGCAGCTTTAGATCAATGACGGTATTCTTACTGCCCTAGACAAAAATCCTTGATGTTATTCACAAGATAATTAGCCTACCAGTGGCTCGTATACCCTCCAATCGTGTATCCGCAAAAAACATTCCACTACAAAACCTTTCTCAATAATTGAGAAAGCTTCAGATTGGATTCTGAAGGTTGATTCGGTCTCTAAACAGTATAATTTTCTTGAAAGTCTCCGATGCACAGCCCTCTGTCCAGATATAACTCTTTACTCCCTCTCAGAAGATGGCCCTTATTGTAGAATTAACTGTTCCATGGGAATCAAATATCCCAAAAGACCACGAGTAAAAGTTAAATAAATACCATGATCTCGCAAATGCTGTCACCCGGAACGGCTTCACTGTTCACCTTCACGCGTTGGAAGTTGGCGCTTGTGGCCTCTCAGCCAAATCTCTTTATTTCACCTATTTAAGGATCTTGGTCTCTCTAAGAAAATAATTAACTCCTCTCTAGAAAAAATATCTAAAACTGCAATTTCCGCATCTCAAATTCTATGGCTCAGAAGAGAGAGTGAATGCGTGGTAAGGTGGATGCTCACATGTGATGAGACAGCTGTCCTAAACCTACTACAGCCCGCCGTTAGTCCAGAGTCCACCGCCCACTCCCCAGAAGTGTAACAATATATTATGGGCCAGACTCTGGTCGGTGAATTCCATGGCAGCTCCGTTTGTACTTACTTATAATAGATAGGTACCATATTATTGTATCGTCGCCAGAATTATATAAGTCTACAAAGTTTCAAATCGATACAAGTGAGCCCTCGCCTATGCGTCACGTCGCTGCGCTGAGCGTCACTGCACATCGTGGAAAAATATTCTGTAGATTATTTCTACAGATCTTTCAATTGAATAAACCGCACCTGAGCGGAGCACAAGCAGTTAGGTCAAAAAAAACGATTTTTATAAAAAAGTGTCGGCTGCGATATTTTGGCTTCATAGGAACGATAAGTATGTATGTAGTGTATATACATTACATATTTATTATTTTTATAAGCTATGTTTTGATAATTTGACTAACACATTTTTGAACTAGCTATGTAATGTTTGTGTTTGTTTACGAAAGGAAACATTAAAATTAAAATATAGGTATTATCTATTAGTCTATGAAGCAAAACGCATTGCTGAGGGCTGTCAAAATGTCAATATGAAGAATTAGCCCCTCCCCAGACAAAGACGCGACGATTTTTCTACAAATTTATACGCTAAAATCCGCACATCTTCGTGAATTCGTCAAACATACTATCATTATTATAAATCCGGGCATAGTTTGATAATTAAATTAAAAGAGAGCGCGACGACCCGCCTAGCATACGGGCTCATCGACTCATCGCACGAATCTAACCAAATTACAGCACCATATTTTTTGGAATTTCTGATTGAGAATAAGAAGCGAAACGCGTATTGTGGGTCGTACTCGGCGAAGCCCTCTGGAAAATCGATTGGTTTTGTCATTACAGCGTGAAAATTACGAAATACTTGGCACTCACCACTGAAATTTCCCCTCAAGATGGCCGATCGCGGATCGTGCGCAGTGGTTATAAATTAGCACCTCACAGGCGACACGATCGCCGCATTATTCCAGCGGATCACGGGCGGGGCGGCTCGCACGCTGCGCCATCCGCCATTTCCATCGCACGACAGGAGGGAACAATCTCGCGATTTTCGGCCCCAAAAACGACCGAACTTCCACACACCCGCTCGCTCGCGCAGTCACACAAATCGCGGCGCGCTCACCGCGATCTGTCGGTTTTTTCTCACAACTGCCTTGCTTGCTGCATTTTGCGACTGGCTGGCTGAAATCAGCAGTGCTTGTCTACATTAATCGTACAGTATGAAATATATCGTATGTTTTTTCAGCTATAGCAACATTTATTTTTAAATTATGGACATATTATGAAAACATTAAAATAATTTCTTGCAGATAATTGGTCAAAAATGAGTTATTTCGTATTGATTATTCTATATTTATCCTTTGAACCATAATATGGTGTTCGATGTTGTCGTGACATAATGCCATTCGTCTGCCCCGACATAATGCAATTCGTCTGTTTTAGAACCGTCCGTAAAGATATAGCTTCAATGAAGCCAATATTTTAAATTATTCGCAATCTTAAGTACAGGCACGCACAGTTTGTTTGGTCTAAATCGAGACAACTTTGCAGATATTGCTATGTGATAAAGATCACTTTTGTTTCCGAAAAGTTTATTGCCAAGCTGTAGTCATGGGACCATTGAAATACTTGCATGAAGTCTATGTTTATTGGTTCTCTGCCACTGTCAAAACCTTGTGCGATGTTATTATTACAGTCTGATATTATTATAATATATTGTGCGATGTCATTATATGTCTGCAGACTCATCTATGCATAGCTTGCAGGTAGTAACTGTATCAATTTGCCGCTTACCCGTAAAATAACAGCAGAAGAGATCTGACGTCAATTTAGTATATCATATACCTACAACGGCGGCGGTTGCAACATCGCCGGAACTTCGAATTCTAGAAACTTCACACGGTAAATCCGTTTTTATCTTATTTTTAATGTCAAGTAACGACGATATTCTACGATTTTATAATAATAACAATTATGTATAATAAAATATTGCCCTCGAACGAAAGAGCGACGATTATTATCGTATTATCAGTACGATGTTGTCTTATTATTATGGTACCACTAGACGAAGTCACGTGATCACGTCAGTTGTCAGATTTTGACGTTTTCGTGAAAAGTTGAAAATGTTGGCCCCCGAGGCGATTCTAAACAAAGTGAAATCCGTCGATTTTAATCCTGATAAATACGTGAAAGAGCTCGCCAGAATATGTGTCGGCGTGGAGGAGCTGCAGAACCAGCGCAAGAAGATACAAAATTTGTCGGAAGACGCAGCGAATGCGCTGAAGAAGAATGTCTACGAAAACCACATGCAGTTCATCGACACTTCCAACGAGATATCGCAACTGGAGGCGGAGATGTATAAATTGTCTCATTTATTGGGCGAGCAAAGGAGTGTTATAAGTGGATTAGCTTCGGTTTCCGTATTGGGGACCGAGGCGATGCCGCAGGCTTTAAACCCGGAGAAGAGCGACAGCGAGATAGAGAGCGAGAAAGTTGACGAACAGCGCAAGGCCAAGTTAAATTCAATATTCGAAAAAGTTGAGAGTTGCATCAGTTTGTTGGACGTGCCAGAGCGTGCACTTCTGCACGAAGGCGACGTTTTAGAACTCGATTCCGAGGAAAATACACCGCTGCAGCGAATGCACGCATACTTGTTCAATGACTGCTTGATGCTCACGTCGTGGATTACTAACCGGCGCGGACCTATGCGGTACCGCTTCCAATCCGTTTACCCGATCGGCAATTTAGCCTTCGTTAATGTACGCGACCTCAGCAGCGTAAAACAAGCATTCAAATTGCTCGCTTTTCCGGATACGCGCGTATTCCAATGCAACAACATAAATAGTAAGAAAGATTGGATCGAAAAGTTCGACGCTGCGAAAAAAGCATTTCTCGAGAAGGAAGAGCATAAAAATGTGAAAAAACGCGAAAGCTCGCAGGATTTACCGAGTCGTCCGCAATCATTCGATTCGCCGGTGAGCCCGGACGAGATTCCTATTTTGCCCGAATGGTTGACGGATGTCTCGGAAGAACTCGATGTGTTCATAGTAGAACGACACTTTGAAGAGGCTTATAATTTGATTTGCGCCGCGCGCAAGGCGCTCAATACCGAGGAATACACAGCGCATCCTTCGAAATCGGAAATATTGAAAAAGGTTGATTTTAAACAGAAAACGTTGATCGACGTGCTGATGAAAGAGCTGAAGGTGTCGAATGACTGGACGCCGCGTGGCGGACTTCGCTCGGTTCGAAAACCGATCCGCATTTTGAACCGATTAAAAATGACTTCGCAGGCGAGCGATCTCTTCCTAGCGATATGCAGCCAAACTATGAAAATTCACTTAAAAAGTATACAGCTGGAAGGTACGACCGTCGCTTATGTGAAACAGGTCGGCGAAGTATTTTTCTGCACAATTACGGACGTGATCGATGAGTTCATGTCGGTGTTCCCCGATGACAAAGTAAGCGCCCTCGTCGTGTGGTCCAGCTCCGAGCTGCGGCTGCTGATGAACCAGATTACAAAGCAAATTTTCACACCGCCGTTTTCACTGCGTTCCATATCGGAGTGCGTGGAGAGCTTGCGCGAACAGGCAAAATTGTTGTGCGAGTTTGGCCTCGATCTCACTTTCCAGCTCGACTCGTCGCTGCGCAATCCAATCATCAAATCCTTAAAAGACTACAAATCAAAAATAGTCGACTCGATGAAAGCTAAGTTGATCGAAGACAAATGGACGCCGGTAAACATGACCTCAAAATCCGGCGTCAACAAATTCCTACACCAAATGCAGGATCTAGGGATAATCCTTGCGAAGTACGTGATCAACGAGACATGGATCGATTTGTCGAGCTCGACGATCTGGTTCACGCAGTGCGTAATGACTCTCCAGAGCGAGGGTCTACGGCTCGTGACCGACGACATGATGGACGTCCTCGATGAATGCATCTATGCGCTCTTCAACGCCCGACTTAAACTGTCCATCGGCAACGATTCCAGTTACGCACAAAAAAACTTCAAGTTTCTTCTAGATACTGTACTGCCCGTGCTGCTCAAGAAATATTACGATGCGGTCGGTTACGATAATGAGAAGCTATTGTCTCTGGCTCACAAATTCGGAGTCTCGAATCCTAGCCCAAAAAAAATTGCAAATGTGACAAAGTACTCGAGTAATGAATATTTATAAAAAATTACGCTGCTTCGAAAATGGAAATCTCTTTTGGTGCTTTTGTTTTAAATCCTAAGAATATTGCTGAGCCAAGCAAAATTACATAATGTCGGTATTAATCATTAAACAAATATTTTCATATTCAAAGCATTTTATTGATAAATTTAACTACACCAGAGTATATAGGTGATAAAATTCCAGCGTTTTGTACAAAGTAATTGAAATACTTCCATGAAATAAATTTCGCATTAATTTGCAGGCCAGCTTGTTTGGATGATTTGCTATTTGTTTTGCGTAAGACTTGAGCTTGTATGATGTTTCCTGCTTGACGGTTGGTATCTTCAGGTCGCGGTGAAGTTGACAATTGTTATCATGGAGCATTTGTTATCATGCGTGGAATTTTGTTTTGAAACATTGGAGAATTTCTATGTTTGAGTTTGCTGCAGTACCCCACAGGTTTACTCCATATGGGCTTGAGTACACATTTGTAAATAAGGATTTTATTATCCAGAGATAGTTTAGACTTGCGAGCTATTAGCCAGTATAATTTCCTTAATTGTTGGCAGAGTGCTTTTCTCTTGGTGAAAATGTGCTTTTTCCATTTAAGACGTCTATCCAGATAAATGCCCAGATACCGAACATCTTCGCACTGCTGTATTTGTATTCCATTTCACTCAACTGGTGGGTAAGAGCCATGACGGAGTGTGAATGTCACATGCACAGATTTAGTTTCGTTTGCCTTAATACGCCAGTCTTTCAGCCATTTAGAGACCTCGTCGAGGCTTCCTTGCAGCATAGCAGATGCAGTTGCTGGATCTCCATGAGTAGCCATGAGGATAGTGTCGTCTACGAATGTGCCCAAGATGATGTCTTTCGTTACAGGTAGGTCGGAGGTATATATGAGGTACAATATTGGACCTAGAACATTGCCATGGGGAACTCCTGATTTAATGTCATAGAGTTCTGTTCTATCCTCACTGTGTTTGACATAAAAGTGGCGCTGATTTAAGCAGTATAAGGAACTTGTAGATAGGGCATTTGAAAAGTAGGCCCTCATGCCATATGCGGTCGAATGCTTGTGAAATATCCAAAAATGCAGCTGAGCAATATGTTTTATGTTCAAAGGCATCATTGATGTTGTTAACAAGACAATGCACCTGTTCAATGATCTAATGTGCCTCGCGAAATCTGAACTGATGTACCGGTATGAGTTGTGAGTTTTTAACTTCGAGTGAAAGTCTTTTCATAATAAGAATTTCTAAGATTTTTGAGGTTATCGGGAGCAGGCTTATGGGTCGATACGAAGTCACTTTGTCGGGTACTTTACCGGGTTTGAGGATTAGGATGATTTCAGCTACTTTAAGTTGTGCAGGGACACATTCTCATTTTACAATTGCGGTATAGGTGTTGTTAAAAATTTAATGGCGATATCAGACAAATTTTTCTTAATTTTAGCGGCGATGAGGTCGTAGCCTGGAGGTTTATTTACTGCTAGCTTCTTAATTGCAGAGCGTACTTCGTTTTTAGTAAGTTTTTCAAGAGGAGTTAGTTGGTAGGTCGATGACAGGTAGTCCATTATTTCCTCTATTTTCGACGAGCCCATGTCAGGATTTGGCGTGAAGACACTAAATAGGTGTTCGGCAAACAAAGTTCCTTAGTCCATTTCCATCATTACGACGCAGGGGTGATTGGAATGGAATAGGTTTCTTGAGCGCTTTCGTAGTTTTCCATAATGAGTAATCCGTGATAGGAGTCGCATCTAGACTGATCAGGTGATTTTCCATATTTAGGTTTTTGATTTTTAAAAGGATATTTTCCAGTTTTCTGGTTAGTTTATTAAGTATTTGTTTGTCTCTTGGATGTTTGGTTTCTTGCCACGTTTTCCTCGCTTTTCTCTTATTCTGTACCAGTTCCATGACAGCATGTGGATACATAGGGAGAAGGTCGTTTTTATTTGAATTTGTAGGAGTGACTTCCCAGGCAGCTGATTGTATATACATGTTAAAGATTTCAACTGCCTCAGGTATGTCATGTTCAGATTTGAGTGGGATTTGAGTATCTAATGTATTTTCAATAAACTTCTGAAATTTAGTCCAATCTCTTCTTTTATTATGCAGTTTACATGGTTGCACAACTTTTACAGTCTCATTATATAGATCAGCTAAGATTGGGATATGACTAGACGATAATACCGTTATTTGTGTTGTGTTTTACTTCACCCCCTCAACCCCCCCCCTCCCCCCCAGGGGGCTAAGTATTACAATCCTGTGAGGTTACTATGCACGATAACTCGAGTAAACTATGTCCGATTTAAAAAAATCTTTAGTTGATTTTGGGCTATATACGACCTACGGTTCTTCTATTTTAAGACAGTTAAATTTGGGGCTGTCGCCTCTGCCAAAATATCAAAACGTATGTATTAGGCGACTATACGTCTGCAGGAGGTGAGGTCTCTTTAATTTGGATTTTTTTATTTGGTGCTCTATATGGATGGATTGTGCAACGACTAGGCGCTATTAGGCGCATGGAAAACACAGTTGACAAAAGTTACAATAGATGGCGCTAGAGCAGGAGCAAAAATTCAAAATTACCAAAAATAATGGACGTGTAGTTCGAACAGCGCTAAATATTACATAGCGCGTGAACTGTTTCGATAAAATTATTTAAGATAGAGAAAGAAGAAGAAGAGAAAGAAGATTTAAGATTTAACGAAAGATTCATTCATATAGACGATTTGCCGTTGCAAAGTAAAGCAACAATATACTTGCTTAAACAAAAGCTTAAGCTATTGCTTTGTCTAATGGTGAATTTAAAAGTTCAAAATTAAATAAAACGTCGGTTTCATGGACTAAAAATTATTTGCATTTCATTTTTTTTTCCTTTTATCGTGTTTATTGTAACATCAAATGGGTCACTATTAACCAAACAAAGTTTTTGGAGAGCTTGTTCTCTCAGTGCCATGTAAGCAGAAGAACATTTAGGACGTTATGAGATTAATATGATGTAACATTTAAACCTTTTCCAGACAGTAACTCCTCTTCATTGAGGGAGGCTATTACAGGAGTAGCATATTGGATCTCTTATGGTTCACGTGCTCAGTTCAGGTAGTTGTTTTAGACTACCCTGAAAATCCTAATATATTATAATACATACAAGAAAATAATCATATGGGCCAAAGTTTAATACACCCATAGGGCTTCCCCTTGCCAAGTTTCCGGATTGTACTCAAAATATATCTACATTTCATGGTATGTCTTTAGGGTTTTTTAAAATGTTAAAATCAGCCTTAATCGCTAAAATTTCAGCAGGTACACTTTTAAAAATATTAATTTCATGATACTTTACGTCGACATATGCAACGCCATTGAAAAAAACCCACAAAAAATACATTTTTGCAACCGTACTTTCATATTTTTATTTCTCAAAATATTGCTTTTCAAGCCTAATTTTCTATGAAATGATCGAATTTAAATGTGTATTTTTTTTGGAAAAATAGATGTGTATCTAAACTGCATAAATTCCACAAAAAGCAGTTAGGATTACAGAAAGCAGTCGAAAACAGTTAGGATTACATTTCACAGTAAGTTTCAGTATTATTATGTATTTTTTCTACTATGATACGGTAGTTTTTTTTTATTTTGTTGTGTGGGGCTGTTTTGTAAAGGTTTGTTGAGCCTTGCATTACTGTCACAATTTCTGATCTATTGTGATCGCCACCTACTAAGTTCGATGCTAAGGTTCGCGTCGTCAAAGAATAGTGTTATATAATCTTTGGCGTCGTCTAAGAATCGCAGTAAGATTTTGGCGCTGGATTGTTTTATCTCTTCAGTTTGGAGGGACTGGCCACCCAGGTGGGTGTTTCTTTTACGCGCCTTTGGGCCACATTCGCACACGAGGTGCAGAGGAGTTTCGTTTGAAGTTTGGCAGTATCTGCACACTCTAGTGTCCCGGAGCTTGAGGTTGAATATGTGTCGGTTCGGGCCACAATGCTCCGTGACTGCCCTCACCAGTATGCATAGTTTCTATTTAGTGCTAAAAACTCGTGGGCAGTCTTACAGTCGTAAGCTTTGATTAGCATTTTAGAATGATTCAAGCCTGGCATGTTCCAGTGGTTAAAGGATTGTTCTAAACATTGGTTTTTGAGTATTTGGTTTGTCAGGCTTTTTGGTACGCCAAAGCATGGTTCAGAGCCTTATAACGTTTCCTTTAGCCTTAGCCTAAGCTAGTTCGTCGGCTTTTTCGACGCCTTCGATATAGTGGTGTTTTGTATGCGCATTAGCGGCACTGCACCATTCGTTTGTTTCCATGATCAAATGATGGAGACGACGTAATTTTGCACACGATTTTCATCTATCGATTTAGAAATCGAACCACAGTATTACTATTACACTCTCTCCCAGCAACGCTATTTCGCTTCCTTATGGCAAAAAACACTTTGTATTGAATGCCAGGTCTATATTTATGTCACTGCCCTAGTCTTGCCTAAATGACCGAGATTTTAGTTTGTACATTAAAATAATAATAATAATACATCACAAAGAATATCGTTAAAGTATTTTATTTATCCATGAGCGATTCTATCAAAGTATTCCCGTTGATTAATTTTGTAGTTAATATGACAAATTCATTGTTCTCGTGCAGGGAGAGATTTCTTAATGCGGAGATTTCATTGTAAGTGCAGCCGCCGATGAAGAAAACTAGTGTCACTTTGGAGTAGTCCGCCGAGCTCTCGCTGGACAAAGAGTTGCGCCTGTTTTGCCCCGGTGGCAGAATTTGGATTTCTTCAATTGTAGGGCCAGGTAGGAGTCCTAAGACATCATGCAGACCTAGAATAGAAAATAATATTGCATGTGAAAGTCTCTTTAAATAATGTTATTTGAAGGGATTGTAAAGGCGTTGTTGTTTTGTTGTTGAATTTGGTCGACCAGTTGCCTGGTACCCCCACTTGGTCCTACATGTGGGAGCTTTGTTCTTGTCATATATTAATTTCTTACCTACAGATCTTGTGACCTGCTTGCACCGGACAAAGCAGGGTTGGATTTAATATTCATACTACGGGCGAACCCGCCACCCTGAGGCATTTCAACGAATTTTGACAAAACAATCCACGTACCCGTGAGAGTCCAACTTCTCACCGCGAGGCACTGAGAATTTTCAAACCCACTGGCCCCCTCGCGCCCTGACTCCCAGATGTGGTCAGATTTCTCCGACTTCCCGTCTAGTAACAGGTTCGAAGTCCCTTGCGCGGCCGCTACCTAATGTGATGATGCGGTATTCCGTAACTCGGAAATATCGTGGATCCGAGGTGTTCACTCGGCGTAATTACCCGAGTTCGGGTAACCAACGGGTCATTTCTAAGGATAGGTGACATTAGGTCAACATCTAACCCAGCGTCTTAGGGAACATACATTCCCAGACCCCTCCGGGTCTCAGTCGATTGACAACTCCGGCCGGTAAAAAGACCAGTATGTCAGCTGTCCAGTTTCGCCCGAGGTATTCCTCTCGATCCGCCGCACAGCAGTTTCACCAGGAGGATCCGGATAGGAGCTGCCCCGTGAGTTGAGCCGACCAGATCACACAAGCGGCCATTAAAGCCCAAGTTACACGGAACCATTGGAAACCAAATAACCGGATAGCCAACACAGGATCCACGATGGCAGGTTCTCACATATCCCAGTCATATCTGTTTTGTCTGTTGCCGAATATCTGGGTATGATGCTGCTAACCTTCGCTCACCTTTCCTACAGCCCTATTATAAAAACACTCTCGCGATCCGATTGCTGTTGGTGAGCGAAAAGCAAGAATTGTTTTAAACGGGACTACTGAGCACTCTTGCTACTCTGAAGAAACTCAATTAATCCAAATGAGCTGCGTTCAGCTCAAAAATTGTCGAAAATTATTTGCTGAATTTCAAAACAATAACTTCAAAAAGCGAGGAAATCTTTACTCTGAAATAAAACTACGATAAAAAACTATTTATTTAATGAGTTAAATTTTATGCAGCCTGCGCAATGTATCTCTCCCTAATATCGATTTCCATTTAAATCTGTCTTCCTCGGATCTTGCTTTCCTTGCATAGATGATGGATGACAATTTCATCCAAATATTTCTGTATTTTGACCCCAGTCACATGAGTTAAGTGAAAATCGATTTTTAAATATCTTTGGTTATTGGGATTGGTCAGTACAATATTGGAGAAGGATGATGACGATGATTGGGTTTGGGGTTGGTTGTTAGTAGTCCGACATCCACACTTGGCTCTCCATGTCGAGTTTTTGTATGTGAACCCGTGTATACTTTCACGCCTACAGGTCCTGCAACCGGCTACAGGTCCTCCACGAAGGTCGCGTCCCGTATATTTCCATCTAGAGAGGCCCAAGCAGTACCTTGTCAGTCGGAGGTTGGGTCTTACAATAGCTCTCTTTGCATGCCTGCATTAGGCTGTTCTCCATCTGTCCTCCCCCCATTCTCCATTTCAGGCCCAATTGCGATTTTGGAGGCAGAGGTGGAAGTGGAGGTCTACCGGCTGGAGGAATTCAGTACCCAGATGCGCTCGAAATTACAAATGGAATAACGGCAACAGATGGAATTACACACAAGAATGTAATGTAATGAAGTTATGTAAGATGCGGAAATATACAACATACCTGATGTTTTCTTTGTCTAATGATGGTGGTTTACAGTACAAATCTGAATAGACATGCTTTTTGCTTAAGCATTTCTGCAAATTGCTTTAGCAAAGAACTGGCACTATAACGTATTAGAGTTTACCTGTTAGAGTTTTGTTCTTGGAAATGGATTCCGCCAAGCGTATAGTTATTGGAGTGTAGAGACTGCTTAGATAACTCTTCTCTCTATCTTCTCCAGTATCGTCCGATGTAGTCAAGCGGAGAGCCTGTAAATTAATATACAGTGGGTGGCTAAATTATTAGGGACAGTACTTATATTTATGTAATTTCTAGTATAAATGATTTTATGGGCAAACAAATTGATTTTCATATGGTTTTTTTATTTGGTATTGCTGCTGGTATCATTACTTTCGTTTTTGATAAGTGGCAACACTGGAAACTGCATCATTTTTAACATAAAGTGATGCTACTTTTCAAATGGTTGACGCTTGTTGAAAATTGCTGATGTCGAAATTATTGTTGTTATTATAGGTGCGTTCCCTTTGGGGAATGTCAAATCATTTTCAGCAAATGTAGGAAATTCTTCAAATGGACCGCTTGTAAATCGTCATTCTGTCATGCGCTGTCATGTCATTCTCTTCGAATTCAGTGTGTCCGGGTCCGTTATTTGTCTTAAAACCATTTTGTGAAAATAGCACAAAATACGCCACAAAATATATCAATTTAAATATACACACTCCACTTTTATTTTATTTTTTTCTACGAACGACCATCCAATGGCTACTGAGATGACAGTTGTCATAAATCGCAGTATTCGCAGCAACCGCCTCGACTCGAGAGCATGGGCGTTCTCTGGGGAAATTCCTCTGGAAATGATGCACTTCTGAGACCCAAATG
>JAOPUG010000099.1:11653606-11670545 GCA_027564375.1 Micropterix facetella
TGTGTCAATAAACCGACGTATACGCAGCACCCGCCCGTCCTCGTTAGATGGGGCTTTATCTGGGAAATTCCTCTGGAAATGATGCACTTCTGAGACCCAAATGGGACGCGTCACTGGCGTTTGCTGGACCGCAGCATATATAGAATATATTTTTAATTTGTTTTCCTAAAGTTTTTCTCGTCCAAAATAATTAAAACACAAGTAATATTTCTCTTTGCATTACTTTTGCTAAATTTTATGGGTGAGTTTCAATTTGTTTACAATATGACGTCATAACCTCAAAATTATTTTTTTAGCATATGTAAGCTTGTAGACACGTCCCCAAGGAAATGTAGAGAAATACAAATATTATTACTTTACTCCACAAATTCCCAGAGAGACATAGCAACTACTGCAGATGTTTCGAAGTCTGCCGTTAACCGAATAAAAATTGAAATTGATCAAAACAAACCGCTGGAAGCAAACCGTGTAGGAAAATATAGCAGGAAAAGGATTACCACTCTTTGTACCGATCGTAAAATCAGGGATATCAGCCTGGAAAATCGTATAACGAGTGTTGCATAACTGACTACGATGATGAACGAAAAAGGAATAAAAGTTTCCAAAAGGACAGTTTCGTAGACGGTTAGCTAATGAGAACCTGATTGGTCCACATGGGCTAAAAACCACGCCTCACCGAGGCCATGAAGAAGCGAAGGCCCTCACTGAGGCTATGAAACGACTACAATGGGCCAGTCAATATCGAAATATACTGGAGTCGAGTAACTACAATATTTAAACAGTTCTGTTTGTCAATAATGATTTTTTGTTATTATTGTAATATTTTACAGGTATGCTTCTCTGACGAATCAACGTTTTTCAGATTTTAGTCAACAAAAGTTAAATAGTCGATAAATTGTGTGACATATTTATCCACATCTGTATCAAAATTTGTTCAGGAGATTTTTGAAATTTAGTGTATAATTGTTTCCTTACAAAGTGATGCAAAAACACTGTTTGAAATCTGCTTATAAACTCTTTTTGTACTTACCATAGAATAAGAAGTTTAGCACATTGCATGAGTGGACAGAGTTGGATGACATCTTCGGAGCGCTTTAAAATCGATTGTAAATTGCATTTGCTTATATTGGTAATATGAGTGTGTAGCCACACTACATACTCGGGAACAAGAGGACGAGCAACACGACCGCGTGTCATCCCAAACGAGCAAACAATGTGGAACGAAAACAGTTATACTAGAACCCGCGAAGTCCGAGCGAGATAGAGCTATACAAAGGAGAGAGAGAGAGAAAGAGAGAAACCGGGACGAACATCACAACATGAGGCGAAGCTGCCTGGACGAAAACAGCCAGGAAGATCTGGGACCCTGAAAAGGAATTCGAACAAAACATCGTGAAACATAAACATCGGAGCGAGACAAGAAGAAGAGCGGCACGAATGACACACCGAACATGACCATGCGTCGCCGTACATTGAAACATTAACGGCTTGACCGCGCGCCGCTGGCCGTCGCTCCCGCTGCGCGAGGGGGAAGAAGACAGACAACAGAGAGAGAGACAGCAGCGCCGCGGAATGTGCTTCTGCGCGACGAGAGTATAAAAAGAAGCCACTCGTCAGTACTAGATCGATAATGAATCGTTTTCATACCTACGCTACAAATCTTATCGTCACTCGTAAATAAACAACATTGTAATCATTTGTAACACGTCAAATAAATAAGAGTATTAATTTTTATTCGCGGATTTCATTGGAGGATATATACACCACGAAATAGAACGGGAAAAGTGGTTTTTGATTATTGCTCAGTTCACAGAAGACCGATCCTAAAAAAACTTAGTCTAAAACCTGGTTGGGAAAATTCTCTACACATTGGTGGAAACCGCATCATTGTGTTAGTGTTATCGAACTATGATCATCTATCCCCCTTAAATAAAAGTCTGGATCCGATTATACCTTTCTCAGAACGGCATACTGTCGACTGCCCGAATGTGCCTTCAGCAATCCACACTTCTCTAGGTTGCACAAGGTCGGCCAAGTCTGCAGGCCGTAGACATGAAACAGCTCCATCTTGTAGTAGTCGAGGAGTTTTGGCTTGAGGCCTGACCCGGTGAGGCACTGAAGACAGATGAGTCGGAGGACTTTCTGCAGAGGCGCCTGCTGGGCGATCAGGTCTAAGATGAAAGGACTCGCCTTATCCGTGTCTATGCAGTTGAGGAAGTCCTCTTCGCACTGGAGAGCATCTTGGAACTCGTACGTGTCAGTAATCTGTGATAAAAGACGGATAAATATTTATGGGGATGGAAGCGTTTTGTTCCCCCAAAAGCGGTATGGCAGTACCGCCCGCTTTTGGCGAGTAGGTTTGGCTGGTTCGGCAATTAACCAATAGTGAAATTGGTGAGTAAATCAAGACGCAAAAGATATCACTTACTGGTGGAGAGGTAGGGAGTACAGCCTGCCCAACCATGTACACTTTAAGACTTACCTTTAATAAGGAGTTGGACGATGACAATTAAAAATATAGAGATGAGCAATGATTGTTTGTTTGTTTCTACTATTTATTGTAAAAATTCACAATGGGCCGATTTATTAACATAGAACAATCAAGAACAACCAACCCTATTATGAAGTATTTATATGTGTATGCGTGTAACATGTGTGTAAGTGTGTGTCTTGTTATGGCATTTGATTGACAGACTTGAAATGTAATTCTGTTAATTTTATCACAACGAAAAATGGTAATCCGGCCGGGAATCAAACATGGAACCTTACAATGTAAGATCAGGCGATCTAACCACTATGCCACTGGGCCGTTTGACGAGATGATCAATAACTCTCAATCACGACTTGACAACTGATCGATCGCTGAAATTTGAACTAATTTTGTTACATTTAATCCAAGTCTAAACAATACTAGAAGTATTTCATGAATTCACATGATGCTGTACTAATTTCCGGCGGTGTGGAAGAACTTTTGCTGTTAACAATATTAGAAGAGAATGTGATGACACATAAATACACAGTACATGGTAGTCAGTAACTTGCCTATAAACTCACTTACAATTTACTGAAGAAGACTGATGACATAATATACCTCGGCTGTAATTAAACAGCCACAGATATAAGGGCAAAGGAATTGAAAAACCTAGAAATGAATTCTTTAACTCCTACAGCATGTAGATAGAGGGTAGTTTTTTATAACATGTAATTCCCATTTGTCTGCGATTTTTACAGATACACATGTGTGTGTCGTTGCACTCTTCCGTATAATATTATGAAAAACATCAAACTAAACGTGAATATCACACTTCTAAGATTCTATGTATTCTCAATAGGAAACTATAAAGTGTTTTTTGTAATTACAATATTATTATGAGAACTATAAAGTGTAACTTTTTTCATTTTTATGTAGCAATGCAAGAACTTTTAAAACCATCACAGTAGATACAATTTTCAGTCAAGCAAGAATCTATATAAATATAACAGTAAAATAATATACAATTAATCATCTAATTACAGTTACAGTTACATCTCTACTGCTACACAAAGTGGAGTTGTACAGTGACTGGTCAAGTTGTATAAGGGTGAAGTCCTACTAATGTTTTTGCCTTGGATTCACCAGTATTGACACAAAATTCACTTCTTATGACCCCAAATTGGTCTTTAAGGACTCTTTAAGTTTCTTATTGACCCAAATAATCATTTTAAATTCCTCTCTGCCGATCATGTAATAGAGTATTTCAGTAGTTGCCTGACAAAAATATATGCCTTGCTAATTTCTGGCCCTAGAAAGGCTTGGATCTATGACAACTATCTAACTTCCTTTTTGTTATGACCCTTTCTCATTTAGGATTTTTCGCGTGTAGGCGAAAATTTGTGTACCATTTTATTTTGCCCAATCTAAAATATTATTTATTTCAATATAAAACGATCATTCTGTGTTAAAACTGCATACAATAGTATGACAAAATGTCCTTATGGGTGTATGTTTTGCGCATCAGCGGGCCGCATTTGCACATGAGGTGCGAGGGAGTTTCTTCTGCATATTGGCAGAACCTGCACACTCTAGTGTTCCGGAGCTTAAATTTGAACCTGTTCAGTCCACAATGAACCGTGAGCGCCCTCACCAGCATGTGTAGATATTTAGTGCTAAAGCCTCATGGGCAGCCTTACGGTCGTAAGCTTTGATCAGCGCTTTAGAATGATTCAAATCTGGCATATTGTTCCAGTGGTTGAAGGATTGTTCCGCACATAGTTTTTTGAGAATTAGGTTTGACAGGCTTTTTGGTACACCACAGCAAGATTCAAGACCATGTAATGTTCCCTTTTCTCCCGCCTTAGCAAGTTCGCCGGCTTTTCGATTCATGTATAACTGGGAATCCATCTTAGAACTACCCTGTTCTTGTCGCCCAGGGAGTTCAGCAGTTGGATTACTAAATCTCATCCTTGAGTACTTACGATTCCATGATGTCTATGCCGCAAATGAAGGATCTTATTGCTTGGATGCTGAACTTTGAACAGTGCCTCGAAGCAAATAGCGATAAAATCACTTGCTTCAAATTTACTTGATGCAATCGATTGATTTTAATGTGTTCAAAAAACTTGTTTCTAGAGCTTTGCAAAACATAGACGTTGAGATATCCAAACAGAGCAGCCATATTGACCAGCTGGAATGCTATGACAGGCGAAGCCACTTTGTTGTCCATGGCATTAAGGAAGAATATGGCGAACATCTGTCATCCGTTGTAACTAGCTTCATCAAAAATCAAGTGTAACTTCCGAACTTCTCTATAGATTATCTCCATCAAAGTCACCGGATCGGCAACACAAACTTAAACAGTGACAAACATCGACCAATTCTGGTAAAATTTGCGAAATATTATCATCGCTATCACGCCTGGATGAGAAAATCGAACATGAAAGGATCCAGAATACTAGTTACGGAATTTTTAATACCGCAAAGACAGAGAATCTTTGCAGAAGCTAGACAAATCTTTCATGTTAGCAATTCGTTCACACGACATGGAGTGGTAATCGTTTGCTTCCCTGATGGTTTGCAACGCACACTGACAACGGACGAACACCTTAAAAGCGCTCCGGATTACTTAAGCACAATTAAGGACCACAACACTCACAAATAACGATAGCAGAATGCTAAAAAGCCAAAAAAGTTGTGAAAATAGCATCACAAAAAAAGCATATAGTATTTATATTTTGAACTTCAAAACAGTTCTCAGAAAGCAATACTCTCTTACTCTTGTACTGTTTACGCATTCGTCCGCAGTTACCTCGAATATGATTCTTAAATCTGGTCTCCTAACTATAATGTTCATGTAAAGGAATTGAAAGTATTTAAAATTTGTTCATGAAACATTTGAATTATCGTTAATTTTTTTCGTTTTCCTATTCAATGAAACAGCTACTTTTCATGGGCATTACAATTAAAAGAAAATGCGCAGATGTGGTATTTTTCCATAAGTTGTTGACAGGTTGTATCGATCGATGTGATCTGCTTGGAATGGTATCTTTGTGTACCAGCACGACTCACTCGCCTAATGGAGCTATTCCACCTTCCGCAGGTTAGCACTGATTATGCACAAAACTGTTACATTTCTAGAGTAAGTAAAATTTGTAATACGCAGCTAGGTGATACTGATGTATTCAACTCGTCATCTATCGCTCTCAAGAAGGCAATGATTAAAGATGGTGTTGACATATCATTGTAATTGCAATAGAATTAATACGTATTCATGAATATATTGATACAGCAGATATGTTCTATATTATGTAACGTATATTCGTATTAAATTTATTTACTTACTATAAATCCTCCCTTCCCACCTCTCCTGTATGTGTTAATTTTTCTAAAAAATATATGTTTTTAAGTGGAAACGTGTAATTAGCTTTGTCTTAAATTTTATTACTTTTGTATCTAATGTATTGAATCAGATGTATGTTTCCTAAACAATAAAAAAATAACTTTTAAAAAAAATACATAAAAAAAACTTTCCAGTGTGTCTATTTTATGCCTTCTATAGTAAGACCACTCTGAAGATAAACACATGGTGCATATATATATACATAACCTTATACATGACTCATAAATACGCAAGTGCTTCAAATAGCGGAGTGCCTACAACAAAGAACAGAGTTCCAGAGTTGATCTGCAGCAGGAGGGAGGCCACAGCGACTCATATATGAACAATCAGTGTTTGCGTAAAGTAAGGCTCTCCTCGCTCTAGTTTAGCTGCGTTTCTTTTATCTCCTAAGTATCACAATCCTTCAGTTCATAAGCAACCTGCATTGAGGAGTAAGTTAAAACATGAAAACTTCCCTTTGTGCAAAAACACATACAATCTTACCTCTTTTACATATTCGGCGATGGCCGTCTGAGTAGCGAGCGACTGTTTACTTGCAATCATTTGTGGCAAACGGGAAACGTACTGTTTCATTTCTTGAATGGTTTTATTCTTGTGCCGTTCGCTCAGCTGATCTTGGATAATGTGAGCTTTTTTCGAAAGAGTCACTCCAACCTGAAAGCAATAATTTATAATTAAATATAGAGCTCATTCGCAACACTGCTCTCGAAAACATAGAGGCTGACATTAAAATCAATGGAGTCCATGTAATCTTAGTAGTCTAGCTTACGCTGTGCTATTCGACAGCGTCCAGCGTTTACTGTGGACGGTAAGCGTTTACCGCCGGGATTAAAAGAAATTAATATATAGCCAGGTTTTTTATCTGGGTAGACAGTGGTTTTAGGCATTTATGCCATGCTCGCCAAATCACTTGAGTCGCTGCATCTGAACACGTTAGTTAATGGAGATTGGGACAACATTTTGGAGATTTGATGCCGTATAGAATAACAGAAAAAGTAGCAAAAATAATAGGAAAAGTAGTGGTACACATCGGCAACTTTGGCCCGTCCCGTGATTGGTAAACCCTGATGTATTGAAAATGCCTTAAAACCTATTTCAACAAGTTTCTCCACAATTCCAAGAACACTCATATACGTTATGCTCGGGTATATCCTCCTCCGGGCCAAGTAAACCAGGATGCACCTGCAGCAGCATATGCGGGACTCGAATCGATTTTGCTGCCACCCGGTGGTGCTTAGGGTCACCCAGGGAGGGTGCATACCAAATTTGGTTAAGATTGGACCGCGGCAAGTCTTTGGATATACGGACAAACAAACAAACAATCAACGCACAGCTTGCATCTTACTATACGGCCCGTTCTATGTAATACTACGGATGGCCCAAAAAGCATGTGCAGCGAAGTAAACCAGGATGGACCTGCGGGACTCGGATTGAATTTGCAGCCATCCAGCGGTGTTTAGGGTCACCCGGAGAGGCTGCATAGCAAATTTGGTTAACATCGGACCGCGGAAAGTCTTCAGACATACAGACAGACAAACAAACTAACGAACGCACAGCAGGCATCGGACTAAATGGCCCGTCCTACGTGATGCTACGGACGGGCTAAAAAGCACGCGCAGCATATCAACAATGCAGAAGATATCAAGGAGTAACAATCTCAACCATGCGTAGTTCTCTAAGTTGAAAGCGGTAATCCAAAGTTGGATTACCATTTAGAGCACTGGGTTTGGTTAAAGTCGGGGGATCTCAAATAGGATGATCGCAGAGTGAGCTGTATGCTGATCCAAATGAACCACCTGAGCTATGAGGACAAGCTAAATATTCTTCTAATGCCCTCAATTTTAAACAAACTTAACTCTTAATAATATTGTAACTCTTAGGGAACGTTATACGGTCCTGAAACACTCTGCCGAGTATCAAAAAGCTGGTCAAACTAATGCTCAAAAACCTATGTTTAAAACGATCCTTTAACCGCTAGAACAACACGGGGCTTAAATCATTCTAAAATGCTTGCTCAAGAGGCTTTACCGCTTAGTAGGGACAACTAACGCATGCCGGTAAGCCCTCACCGGCATACGTGAATTGCCTTACTGCACCTTACCACGATGCCCTGTGATCGCCAGTGAGCGCCCGCTCACAGGGCAATGTGGCCTGACCGGACGCATGTTCAACCTCAAACTCCGGGACGCTAGAGTGTGCAAGTTCTTCCAAACTGCAATCGAAACTTCCATGCACCTCATGTGCGAATGTGGTCCAATGATGCGTAAAACACCCACCTGGGTTGTTATTACCTCCAAGCTGAAGAGGTAAAAAGATCCAGCGCCAAAAGCTTACTGCGGTTCTTAAGTGACGTGAAGCTTAGCGCGGAACTATAGTAGGTGGCGATAACAATAGACCAGAAATGGTCGCAGTGATATAAGGCTCAGTAAACCTTGAAACAGCCCCACCCAGCAAAATAAAAAAAACTCTTAATCTTCTGTAAGGTAAATCAGCGTATCCTAGATACAGATCCTCGATCGAGTTAGGGTCCGGTATGAGCATAATAACGTATTAAATTTCTTTTGCTACTTTACAATGTTTATTTTTATAAAAACATAGTAGCAAACAGAATAAATTTTAAGATCAATAGTACGGATGGACCCGCCACTCCAAGATGTTTTAACTAACTTTATCATTAATCGCCTCGGGATGTGCGTAAAGAAATTTGACTTATACAAATTCCCATATCCAACTACGGCACGACCTGCTGGGGACCAACGCCTTAATAGTGAGGCACCGGGCAGCGAAGCTGCCAGCGTGCCAGCCTCACTTCCTAACTACCAAATTTAGAGTATTTCTCCATCCAAACGTTTGGTTTCAGGCTCAAAGTCACTTGCGTAACATCTACCTATCGTAATAACAAGGCATTCCGTAACTCGGAAATATAGCAGACCTGAGGCATCCTTTACTATGAATGTCACCCAAGATCGAGTTTCCATCGGGTAATTTCTAAGGATAGGTGAAGACAGGTCGATAAGACCTGAAGAAGAAGATGAGGATAGGCGAAGACACCTACCGTGTCTTAAGGAACATTAGTTCCCAGACCCCTTCGGGCCTCAGTCAATTGACAATTGCCCGGTTTGCCTGCCCCGTGTGTCAACCGTCCAGTTCCGCCCTAGGTTTCGTTCCCCCTTGAAGCTCGTAAGCACCTCCTTCAAGAGCAACCTTATGAAGTACTTTCTTTCCAACTGGTAGTGAAGATGTGTAACAGCTTTTCAAGTGGTGATAGGTTTAACCAGTGTAAATTAATTTAAAAACAGACTCGACAAATATATGTACAGTCAGTGAAACACAGATTTGGGCTCATCAGCTTAAGCTGCCTGTCCGATAGCTAATAATAATAATAAATCATGGAGTTTTGTGAAAGAGATATTTCCAGAATATGAACATGGATTCTGGAAAAAAATAGAGAGAAAGAGCGACTTACAGTGCTGAAATTTCTGTCGCGCAGGTCTTTATAGAGTTCATCATTGGAGTTAAGAATGATCCTCTTCTTCTCCATGGCCGACATGCCCGCGTTTTGCTGTTCTTCGCTGCTGTGAAATTTACTGGCAGGAAATTCTGCTGTATTGTTTTGTAGACCGAATAATTCATCTGCAAAATGAGATAATATTCCAGTTACTGTAAGATGGATTTCAAGGCATTTTTGATGATGTTTTTCTCTGAATTGGCAATGATTTCATTAAAACAAAATATATGAAAAAGTCACATATTTCCTTTCTTGGTTACTTTTTAATTTATTTGGGTGAATATTTCTAAACTGAATAATTTGAGGTAGGGGGCTGTCCTAGCATAATGTTAATTTATGTCATAAATGTATTTCATATAATGGCTCGGGTGACAACTGTTATTTAACATTAAAAAAATAGTTAAATTTTGAATTTGAATGAATTTCTGAAACAACAATTCAATAGGAAAAAAAATATCATTTAAGTGACATTTGGCATTCGCGTGGGCAATTTCACAACGCGAATGATGGCCACACGTAAATAACGATCTCGAATATATCAAGCGGTATAATGTTAAGGGGTTTAGATTTTCAGAAAAACACTGCTTATTCAAATAATATTTTAGACTATAATAATAGCTACGAAATATTATAAAAGTTAGCATGCAAATGACACTTATCCCATTGCAAAATTTCTACTTTTCAAAAACTGAGCTAACAAAAATCCACATCTCATATTTTTTCACATGACAATGACGAGTAATCTGTAACGTATGGAGAATCTTGAGTAGTCGATCTCATTTGTCATAAATGGCAGTGGGCTTATTTAAAGATATTCTTTGTGCACATGCAAAAGATGCAATATTTGGTAATAGGATATAAAAACAAAAAAAAAACTAAAATCCTACGGGACATATAGTCTGATGCATGCTGTGCGTTTGTTTGTTTGTCTGTATGTCCGATGACTTCCCGTGGTCTGAATCCCACAGGTGCTGCTGCAGGTACATCCTGGTTTACTTGGCCTGGAGGAGTATCTGACCAATAGGTAGAGCAAGCATAACATATATGGGCATTTTTGGAATCGTGGTGAAGAGAGACACTTGATGGAATAGATTTTAAGCAATTTTTGGATAATCAAGGGATGGGCGGCTACAGTTGCCGATGTATATAGCTAGTTTTCCTGTTATTTTATACATGAAAAGCCAAAATTAGATAATTGTTAGGTGGAAATCTGTTTAATGAAATAACACATTAATTTAGGTTTGTATATATTCATTATTACCCAATTCTTAATTAATTACAGGGATGCAATGATTATTGATTCCGATTACTGTTACAGTTCTCGTCATTCATCCAGAGTTGTTTTTCCATAAAGAAGGGGATGTATAATATATTTGTGTGTTATTCATAATTGAGTATTTTAAGGCACTTAGTTTTTTTAGTATTTTTCATAAAATCCTGTAGTACACATAAACTTTTGGTACAGATAGTTTCTCATTTCGATTCACACGAAGGTGTGGGCTTCACAGAAACTTAGCGGTATGGTAGCATGGTCAGTAATTTAAAAATAGCCAGTTATTGATAACGTATGGTAATGGTTCAATTATATAATATATTATCTATAAATATGAAAGGAAATTTATGTTTAGTATGCACTTGTATATATAATACAAAAACGGTAAGGTGCCATCTACTAAAGTTTATTTTTATCAATATAATTAACCGGTAAACAGACTATTATTCTATGGAGACTAACCGATAAGGCCCTCATAATTCAGCTGCGTCACGAGCACACTTGCCAAATCTGTAGTCCTGTCCAGCACTAACAACTGATCTATGCAGCCCTGCGATGGTCCCCTCAGTTCCAGGCCTTGGTCTTCTTTAGTCAGCCGGTACAGCAGTTCTAGGACCTGTTTAGCAGCCTGCCCTTTACCGTAGACTTTCGGAATGGTACCGCACTGCTTTTGTATGGTGCGGAGCGCTTGTGCTGCGCTGAATAAACAGGTTGTGTCGCCTTCCAATTGATATTCTCTGTGAGAAAACAGGAGAAAGACATTAGAAAGGATCACATTTTGGTAGAATGTGGCCAACTTCAAACTGATGACATGAAAAACATAGCGATCCGTGACTCCCTTTAGAAGTGATTGGAAATTTGCAGTTTTCTTTTATCTATATATACAGGATAAACTCCATTTCAAAAAAACAGCTCAACACCTAAATGTAATACAATAAAAGTCAATCAGGTGTACATAAAAGTGTCCTTCAGCCTTTGCGCGAAAAGCAACAGAAGAAAAGGCTTGCACTCTGGCAAGACAAGAATTAGATTGTCCACCACGATAACACACCGTCTCATTATGTGTCTCAGTCGGGGAATTTTTACCAAAATTCCAAATTCCTATGCTTTTGCAACCTGGTTATTCTCCTGATCTAGCTCCTGCCGTCTACTTCCTGTTACTTTGGCCCACCCCGAAGGGTGCCAAGTCTTACAATCATGTAAGGTTTTGTTACTATGCACGATAACTCGAGTAAACTATGTCTGATTTAAAAAAAAACTTTCGCCAATCGATAGTTACGGTCAATGTACAGATCCCAGTTAATTTTGGGCCTGTAGGACCTACCGATTTTTTTATTTCAAGGCAGTAAAGTTTGTGGCTGCCGCCTCTATGCCAAAATAGCCAATGAAATGTATTAGGAGATTATGCGCCTGTAACAGGTCTCTTCATTGTATTTGGAACCTATATTCAAAATAACTATTATAATTTTGCCATCTATCGGGTGCCGCTAAACTACACCGAAGTTTTGTTGTAAGTGATTAGAAATTCAGCCGATAGATGGCGATCGAAAATTCTTTTATTTGCGACTGACTACGTTAGGAGTTCATAAGGGTTTGAGAGTTTGATAGCTGATACATAAGTAGCTCCGGCTTTGTTCGATTTTCACTCTTTCGCAGATATGAGCAGATAGTCGTAATTTGCTCCACTAATATGCCGTTGAGCGAGCGTACAAACGAAGTTTTGATTATATGGTATTTTTATAATCATCAATTTTCCCATAAAACAACCACCAACAAAAACCATGATAATTGACAATAGGAAAATTATATTAGCGGACTCCTGTTATATGGGCCGAAATTTGACAAACCCTTGGGTTTTCCCCCTGCCAAGTTTCCTAAATTGAAAAACTCACTGAAAGGGAAGCGATCTGACTCATTTGAAGACATCCAGGCCCATACGGAGAATGTTCTTAACACCCTTAAGAAATACATTTTCAAGGAATGGTTTCGAAAGTGAAAACGCTGTTGGAGTTGGTGTATTCGGTCAGAAGGGGACCACCATGAAGGTGATCCATCGCAATAGCCTGTATGTATTGTCTTTTGAAATTACAAGCCTAATCTTGAAACTTTCCAATCACACCTCAAAAATGAAACAGCGGTCATTGATTGTGCAGAAGAGCGAGATTATAAATCAATTAGCTGCATCATTAGGTAGTGCGTTAACTAGTCGCATGACCCTCCTAATGGGGTTGTATCTGCCTACGTCAGTTCGGCAGATGGTGGTATGCCTTAGAAAATGGCTGCGATATCGCAGATAGGGATAGTGCACATATATCTACACAGACAGGAGGAACAATAGATTATGGACCCTCCCATTGAGCAGTCAGTGCACATAGAGAAGTATATGGTTCCTTCTCTGCTCGAGTGAGAAAAAGCCTAACATGTCCATCATGAAGGGGCGGGATAAGCATTTGGGTAAGTCTGATAATAGTAAGGGTACTTGCTCATGCATAAGTACCTCAGAAACTTACGCTGTATTTTTCGCAAAGGCGAGGAAAATATTCCTCATGTGTGGGCTCCAAGCAGCTGATCATTGCTCGAGTGTAGATTAGCGATATTTTATTGCTATTGTTGAAAATTGGGCTGAAACTGAGAATAAAACCTAAGATTTTGTTTGTACGCGCACATATGTCTCTGATATGTTTGTGAAACGAGAGGCAGTTATCAAACATGTCACCCAAACCTCGTGCGCTGTTTGGGGGGCAGGTGAAGTGCACTGATTTATTTTCACATTCTTCACACAAGTGAGCCCATGCGCTAGCAGCCACATCTTCTTTCTCTCTCCATGCACTCACTTTATCGGAGGAGGATAGAAAGAAGGAGAAAATGGACGAAAGATGGAAAGCAAGGACGTGTAGATGTTGTGAGACTGCAACTGCAACTGGGCTACGCAAGATTCAATGTGTTAAAGGCTTACTCACCTAAAGTCATCCTCCAACTCAAGCGACATCACATCACTATCGAAAGGAAAGAAATCACACTTGAACTCCTGAATCAGACTCAGGCTGCCCAGTACCTTCCTATTGGCTAGGTGCTTCTCGCAGAGCTCGCTCTTGCGCGGCACGAAGAATAGGTGGAACTCTCGCTTGGAGTTCTTGTTGTTGCGGAGGCAGGCAAAGATCAAGTCCGCTACGTGGTCCATGAGCTCAACCTTCGGACGCGTGATAAAGATGACATGCTTGACGCTCTGCGGTGGGATGATGCCCGATTTGAGCGGGAACCGGTCCACTACATCGTGCTTATTCAGAAGAGAGAATTGAGTGATGAGGCCGATGGGACCGGCCAGCCATTCATCGCAGATTATTACCTGAAATAATAGCAAACTTAATACTACACTGAATCCAACAAATGAAGAGATAGTCAAAGATTCAGCATAGAGTTTATCAGCGGTATTTAGAATAATCGCTTAAGCTGCCGCTTTGCAGTGTCTTAGATAAACACCGCTTATCTCGGTAAGATACCGTCTAAAAATTGGTTATTTAAAAACGCTTCCTAACAGTGACTTAACTAAGTAATGCTTCGACGTTCAAATTCGCAATGTAGCCACTAGTAACTGGCTAATGCGATGTAGCCACTAGTAACCTGTCAAAGCAGTCTTTTTTCCTTTCCTGTTGCCGTTGTTTCTCAGCTGGACTTTGTTTGCTTCATCAGTGTCTTTGCGTGCTGTCATTATTTTGGTGTGTTTTCACGTATTTTGAGAGAATGACCGGTAAAAAAATCAAATAATTAATAATCATGAAGTTCACTTTGGTGTACTGTTATTTCGAGCGAAACTCTTCTGTTAACTCGGTAAATGGATTGAAACGTTTTTTGTATGGTTTGCAATTCTCCAAGACCTCAACATCCTCAAATTTCTCAAAAATTCAGAAAATACTCCATTTGCCCATAATGCAGCAAAAACTAGAAAAAGACAAAGTTAAGATCTCGTTAAATTAGGCTCGTCGCTTGCTCAAAATGAAGGTCGAGAACGACATACACTAAGCCATTGCTTAGAGCTAAGCACCGATACTAAATAATGATTTTTAATGGACGGTCGCTAAGCTTCAATTTAAATTTTAATCAACCATTCTAAATACGACCCCAAATATTTATTTGTTCTTCTTCTTCTGGTGCCATGTTCGCTACAGAACATTAGCTATCACATTGGCTATCTATTATAACTTTAGTGGCCGCCACTCGAAATAAGGATGTGATATATTTCTAAAACCATTCCGATACGGACCTAGATGTTTTTTTTTCCATTCAGGACATCTTCTGGCTTTTATCTCTTTAATTATTAGATGAACATTGTTTTTTTTTATTCGAGATGTCGCATGACATAAGCAAAGTATTCGAGTTTGTGGAACTTTATTGTCTTCATCATTTCTATGTTCTGCTCAAATGCCTTCAAACATTTTCACTCCTGAATCTGTCAACCAAGCTTATACGCAGCATCCTCCGATAGACCCACATTTCGATTCATACATTATTTCAATGAAACACTATTTAAATCCTGACGAAGTCCCTTTCGCGACTTTATTTTGTGTATTACGTATATAAAAAAAATGTAACGCAATCAAGAAAATATAAATAGGATAAAGTTTAAATAAATAAATGGAAGATTATAGGACCATATATAGGGGTGGAGTTGCCTGTCTCGACTATCCTTGAAATTATAAGAAATTCTGTATCAATATGTTTGTGCGAGACTAGTAGATCTGGATAAATTTGAGTATGCTATGTATTATTATTATTAAACAATGGCCAAGCAACATAATCTGACGTGCATGTATCTTATTAAGTATTTTGTTTTCACTTGAATCTTTTCACACTTGATAAAACTGTCCAGTCTGTTTTTGAAACTATTAATGTACACACAACACTGTTTGGATGTTTCTTCCAATTATTCACTGTTATGTTTCTTCCAATTATTCACTGTTAGACAGAAAATGTTTATGTGGATTCAACAAGAAACTTGTCCGTGATAGCTTTAAGTCATTCCCTTGGAGATGCAATTCCGACTGTGTTATGTTTAAAGTATAGGAGCCGGAATTACTCTGATCAAACATTCTTTTTAGCGCATGGGAGAGATAACAGGATAATATTGGCATTTTCTGTAATCTCTTAAATGCACTTGTTACGTTTATCAAACGTACACATTATGGAGTGAGAGGTAAAGTTTTGGAACTAATAGATTCATATTTAAAAGATGGGTTACAAAAAGTAGACATTAATGGGGTACAATCATTAGGATCTTTGGTCAAAATTGGTGTTCCACAGGGATCAATATTAGGCCCTTTCCTATTTCTTGCATACATTTATGGCCTGACACACGGTACAAAACATATCAGACATAGTTCTATTTGCGGATGACATATCTCTAATATTTAAAATTGCTTGTTAAACAGAAAATTTACACGGACAATTACAGCCTTGTCTCGTATATTAAATTGGTTTACCGCAAAAAATCTTGTACAAATTCTAAAAATACAAAATGTATAAAATTCACACTGTCAAATGTTAAACAGGTTGATACATATTTAAGATTAGAAAAAGATAGACTGGAACTGATAGATGAAACATTATCTGCGATTGACCATAGACTAGAATCTGCCATGGGGTCAGCATATATAAAAGTTAGCTGGTAGACTTTGGTAATGCAGCATTTGCTGTTAGGAAAATCAGACATGTGGAAATGGAGCAAATGGTCTACTTCAGTTATTGCCATTTTTTTTACTTCGGCCCACCCAAAAAGAAAAATGTTACAAAATTAAATCATCCAAAAAGACTTTTCTCGGCGCTTCACATGTCCTAGAGTCCATCTAAATCCAAAAAAAAAAAATTGTCTGGATGTTACCATGCAAGATAACTCGAGTAAGCAATGTCTGTTTTAAAATTTTCTTTTGCCAATCGTTAGTTATGGCCAATGTGCAGATCCCAGTTGATTTTGGGGTATGTATGGCCTACGGTTGAGATACATGCCATACAAATTGTCCCCATAATGTTTTTTGTATTTTTAGAGCTTAAAATGGAATAAGTGATGGAAATAGCAAAAATAAATATTGTGGCCATGATGACACGCGTAATGAAATACCAAGATAGGTCCATGCATGATAAAAGCGGGTTTGCCAGGTGTCTTTGAGAAAAGAAGTCATTCATGAAAATCAGAATTGAGAAAAATTCTTTGTTATACTACTCTGTCTAAAAAGTACCGGGAATTATTAAATAAAACACACAATTTTCGTTTAATCGTCAATGTTTATT
>JAOPUG010000099.1:11734519-11755158 GCA_027564375.1 Micropterix facetella
GGCGGCCTTTGCTCGGCAACTCTCACCCGAGATCGGATGGCCCTCACTATCATATCTATGGATAAGCAGTAGAAGTAACTACTTACCCCCGCTGTCTTAAGAAGCATACGCTTCTAAACTCCTTCAGAGATCTGTCAGTGGCAACACTTTTACCCACAATCGCAGTCCGCTAGCTGTCCAGGCCACGCCCGAGTTCCCGTCCCCGGGTCAGCCGCACAGCATATTCACCGGGTTGGTCCCTCTTCGAGGAGGCTCCTGAATAGGAGCTGCTCCGGAAGCTGGGCCGACCAAAAACACGCGGCCATTATAGCCCAGACTCTACGAAGCCATTGTGGCCCTGATCTGGCAAGGCTAAGCGGACTGTAGCAAAACTAGTGTAATACCACTATAATCAGTACATGGTACGCCCGATAAATGGCAGATGGCGGGCCGTTAAGAAATTTCCTTAAAATAAACATTGAATTAGTTAAGAGCTTAACTCCTACCGGGTGTCCCACAATACCTCTGTCTTTTTTATATAATTTTGATACTGTTTTCTAAAAGAAAATCCTGTGATTCTTGTTTTTGATGGGTTTATATACATTCTTATTGAATCTCTTTTCCGAAATCACAATAAAGATACACGGTTATGCATTACATCATATTATTATTACATTATCTTTGGATACATCGTTTCTAACCTCAATAAGTCATTTTTTTTACCACTTTCGTTCTCCTTCACGGCCAGTATCTAATAGTTTCTTTACTATTTTATTGTAATTCACCTCGCTTTCAAGAGCACTTGAGATTTGCACTGGCGAATAGATGGAGACCTTTGCTGCATAATGCATTATGAATGCATCCTAAACGCATGGCCAAGGCCGCGATCACACTGGATAATTTACATGTTGGTCACATGTGGAGGAAGTTGGAAGAGTAGGTAGTGTAGATGTGTACTAATAAGATTGGGTAGGTAAGGTAGGTAGATGATAAAATAAAATAAAAAATATAAAATAAAAAATGAACTTCTTTACTACCTACCTAATCGCCGGACCAGTTTCAGACGTCTTGCTATAAATAGATAGCATTGTTCCCTTAGATAAATCAAAATCGGTTGAATTCTTTTCGAGATATACCTACTAGAAAATGTCAGTTGTGATTGTCAAATGCTACAGGCGAATCCGGCCACCCCGGATCATTTCAACGATCTTGTTATATCACCCCGAGATCAAACACAGAGACTTGAGGACGAAGACAAGCTATGTACCAAGCTCCGCGTCAGCCTGTAAAGACCTACTCCTTACCGCGAGGCACTGGGAATTTCCAAACCCAGTGTGGCATCTATCGCGCCCTTACTCCGAGATTTCTCCGACCTCCCGTCTGGTAACAGGTTCGAAGTCGCTTGCGCAGTCTTCTACCTTAAGTAAGCGGCAATTCCTCACTGGAATTATCGCGGATCCGAAGCGCCCTTTGCTCGGCTTGCCTCCCCGAGATCGAGTGGCCAACGTATTGTTTCTAACAGTATATAGCTTAAGGTACCTAACTGCCCCCGCTTATTTGGGTCGCATTGCGCTTCCAAACTCCTCCGGCTATTAGTTGTTGGGAAACGGCCAACAGACCGACCAGTGCATCGAGCAACCATCCATCCGAAGTTTTCACCACCCGAAAATAACTGGACGGCTCTGACCATGTCACCGCAGTACCGGGATACAGAGGGCCCTTCTTTGGGAAGGTTGTCAAGCAAAGGCCAGCATGCCGACCATCACTCAGACATCCTGGGCGTATCGTGGTGACGAGAGAAACATGTTGGAATAGGTTTTATGCCATTTTGGAGAAGTCAGGGGCTATCAATCACGGGACGGTACAATGTTACCGATGTATATCGCTACTTTTCCTGTTATTTTAAAGTATCGGCGTAAAAGTCGCTGTCGATAATAGTCCCTGGATTCGCTAGAACGGATTCGTTCAATAAACTCGCTAGACTCGTTCGATAAAACTCGCTAGATCAATTTCATAATTGTGCTTCAAGCCAAAAAAGTCATCAGAAAAATATAAAACTGATCAGCAATACGTCTTTCCTCTGACCTTTGAAGGTTCCACCCACTCCCCACCCCTCCTGCCCCGATTTGATACTTTCAAAACTTTAAAATATTGTAAAGTTTGGATTGGTGGGTTCCACAGAACAGAGAAATGTATTCGGTTCTTCATAAATCTCGCCGCTTCTTGTTATTATTTCAAAGTTTCGGTAACAGTAAGATTTTATACCTATTATCGAACCTCGTACATACAAGTTTGTGCGAGATTATTGCTATGGTTTTGGCACAATACATGAAGTTTTTTTTGCAAATTCAATTCGAACAAAAAAGAACATGGCTTCCTTGCGCCATAAATATATTGGCCATAAAATAAACCAGAAGATTATCTAGTTTTAGGGAGAATGGCCATCAAAAGGGAAAGCCCTACATACTCCGATAGAAAATCTCCTATAACGGAAGTAAGGGCCCTCTCATCCCTTCGCTAACCAACCCCCGAAATTATCTTGCCTTTCCCGGAATTCGGCGGCCCAGCGTCCTACCTTAAGACATGATTCTTCAAATTTCGTTTAATTTGATTATCTCTCTACTCTACTACTCCAGGTGTACGAAGATAACTTGAGCATAATATCTGATGATCCTCCTATGGTCTCCCCGGACATTAGCGAAAGCGACAGGCTCGCCAGCAGCAAGAAGGCCAGCTTGGACCTGACGAAGACCAACGCACCTAGCATCGAAGAAGAAGAAGCAGAGAAGGGTACGCTTGACAGTGCTGAGAATGGTAAATCATAAAGTAATTCTTATATTTTACCAAAGTCACGTCCATAATTTGCTTCGTGTGGGCTCCAGATAGCTGTATCAACCTCTAACTTCTCTCCACTTGTCGCTCGCTTGTCCTAGCGTCGACCGCCAAAATCTGTTTGTTGTTTGCTCTATCATTTTCATAATTTTGGCGCAATCGTTCCAGCTATTTTAAACGCCTATCATACCGTATTTAAAATGCAACTTTATGGTAATAAAAAAATAAATGTTTTTATTACGCCAAGAATGAGCTATCTGTTGATATAAAATAAACTAGCTTTCGTGTAAAAGTTTATCTATTATGAAGACCGAAACATGTCGTCCGAAAATGTCGCTTTTAGTAAAATTAATATATTTCAATATGTCCTGTGATGCGGTAGTATTTTTACCACAAATTTATTTGTCCTTGTATTGTCCACCGATTTGCAGTAAAAACATAGGCAACGAAGTATATTTTAATTTAATAAAATTATAGCATTCACAGTATGAATGACAGGAGAAATTACATTGGTCAGTTTGATTAATGATTTCACCGATTAAATTCTGTACATAATACAGTACATACTCCAAACAGCAAAGGTTGGTATTTTTAAGAGAAAATGAGATGAACATTGATTATATTGAGAATATACAGTGAGTCCCTACACTGTGATTTTAGTACTAATTTTCACATTACAAAAACATTAAACTCCTAAACAATGCTTATTTTCTAGTCCTAAAAGTCATTGAATTATGTTGTTTTGTACTTAAATAAATAATAAAATAATTTCAGCCATTACAATCTTAAGAAAAGGACTTACCGTGTAAAATAGTGAAATTATCAATATTTCTGCCAAATTGCATTTTTTGTTGTCACAGAGAGAATACTTGCGGTAAGATCCGTTTCTTACAATCATACTGACAATTAACCAGGACGGCACGTAAATAATCACTAATGTTAGCTTTACATGCCCCACTTTTTTTGTAAAAAGAAAAGGCATTCTGAATCTTTCCGAAATATTCAGTAGATTTTTTTGTTGATTTTGATTGTTGAGAAATACTTAAAACTACGAAATACTAAAATACTTTTATATACGCAAAAATACGTTTTTTCAAAATAATAACCCACAAACCCACTTTTTTAAGTTTTTCATTAAAATTCAGCACAAAATTTTTATTAACATATTATTTTTTCCATTTATTTTGCTGATCTTTACTGAAAAATTAATGAAATCTGAAAGTTTTGAACTCTTTTAGTGGGTTCATTAACTTACTGACTTAGATATTGATTTTAAATATCTAAAAATCAAAAAGCCATTTTGGCTTATCTTTAGGTACTCAGAAGATAAATAAAAAATTAATAACATGAAACTTTAGACCTTCATCCAACTTTCATATCATGGGCGCAGCCAATTTCGGGGGGAGGGGGATTCTCGATTTATAATTATCAATATTAATTCTTTGATCCGAGTCCCACACCTGTAATTCATGTACTTTTACAATGAACCGCTCATAACAAACCGAACCGACCACTAAGTTGTATGCTATTCAATGAGGGGCAGTCGGTTGGTAGGTACCCACCGCGTTGTCGATGCTCAGAGTTCAAAAGATGTTGTTTAACAAAAGAAATACAATAACAACGACAAAGTTTTTGTGCGGTGTATTTTTTGGTAATGAAGGCAATACTTATTGTTCAGGAATAGCGAACAACTGCTACCTAAGCCCATCATGAAACAAATGTTTGTTTGCCTAAAAATTGTTGAGTGTTGGCCTCTGGCAAGTGTATGCATGAAACATAAAATCTAAAAACTTAAATGATAGGACGGTACAGGTTTAAATTCATTATTATTTTTCCATAATGTAGTTAAACGCTCAACCTTTCAAACTGTCGAAGTATTAATACATATATTTCTTATTTGGGGATTTCGAGGGGAGGGGGGTGAAATCCTTAAACCCCCTACCCCTGACTACGCCCATGATTCGTTTAATATTTATAGTTGTAACATTTGGAATTATACTTTTTATTTTGGTTATGATTGTGTGTTGTTTGGTGCTTCCACATATTCCGAATTAAGCGTTTTTTGTTTGTTTAATAGGTAACACGGAGAAGAGTCTACCCAAAGACAATAACGAAGCAGTGGCAGAAATACGAAAACTGGCAGAAGCGATTGTTCCAAAACCGAATGGTATTGGCCTGCATCACTGCAGTGTCGAGAGTGGCAGTATGGACTCTGAGCCAAAAACACCTAAGCACACTAGCGTCATCGTGACCAATCCTTCCGTCGATATTATCACAGGTAAATGATGATATGACCACCCGCACTGTAAGTCCTCTTTTAGCCAAAAACTGAAAGTTAATGTGGGCCCGGTGCATTGTCGTGCAGAAGACACAATCACCACACTCGTGAAATCTTACGAGCGAGCGTTTCAGGACTTCCATTTGGAATGCTCCTGTCATAGACTGAATTCTCAGTGTAGGACTCCTCCAGAATCGAAAAATGTGATGAGCAGGTCTTTTGGCATCATCTAGAGACTTACGAATATTCTTTCACCAACCGCGCGGGAACAGCATTGTTGCAAACAATTCCAGTTTAAATTATATATAGATGGAATGATAGTTCATGACATAAGATACATACGATATGACATAAAGAAAATTCCATAATATAGGCTATGCAGCGAGAAATTCATGGTGGAAATCGGTAAAAATGCTCAAAAACTGAAGTAAATTTCCTGTGAAGATTGCGACAATCGCTATATGTAGTGATTTAAAAGTCTTTCGTTAATCTCAGAGTAAGAGATTTGAAGAACACTCTAAACAAACCAAAAATACTTCAGTTACTCACTTTTCTCTAATAATCAAATTTTGTCCAATTTTGAACAAAAAGCCGTATATGAAATTTTCTATAGGGCGAACCCTTGTTAAAAATAATTTATAAATACACTCGTGGCCAAAAGTAAAATGTCCGTCTTTGCCATGCGTCGGAATCGATCGGCTGTCCGTTCAATGCATTAAACCACACCCCAAAAAATCAAGGTTTCAAAGGGTCAAACGCGTCATAAAGGGGACACCAAAGAGATTCTTATTAAATGGGCAATCCATAAACTACGTCACACGGGAGATGGAAGCCTTTTTTTTCACAAATCGACGGTACCGCCAGCTCTCGGCTCGCTAGCGAGCTTGGCTGATTCGGCAATTAACCAATGGTAAAATTGGTGAGTAAATCAAGACGCAATGAAAACATGTCACATACTGGTGGGGCCTAATGGGGCTGTGCAGCTCGGGTCATAATAACTAAATTTGTCATCATAGTCAGCCCGACTCATGACTCAACACCCATCCGGCAGCCTCCTTAAAGAGGGACTAACCCCATGAACCCGCTATTCGGTCGGATCTCCTCGGGCGAACACCAGGGAACACCTCGGGCGGCCCTGGACAATTGATGTATTGGCCGGTTTACCGGTCTTGCTCAACTGACGAATAGCCGGGTGCGTCTGGAAGCATAATGCGACGTAAGACGGGGGGATAGGTGTCGACCTATCGTCGCCTATCCTTACAAACGACCCGTTGGCCACCCTCAGGTGATCATTGCCGAGTAAGGACACCACGGGTCTGCAATATTTCCGAGTTACGGAATGCCTTGTTATTACGATAGTATAGGTCGCGCACGCGACTTTGAGCCTGGAACCAAACGGGTGGATGGAAAAATCCATCTAAATTTGGTAGTCAGGGGGCAAGGGTGCCCTCTGGATGTATCTGCTCAGGTCTTACAATAAGGGTTGGTCTTTGATGGGGAGTGGCGTAGTTAGATTTGTGGATTTTATTATCCAAATTCCTTGCGCTCATCTCGGGGTGACATAACAATACAGTTCGTTGAAACGCCTCGAGGTGGCGGGTTCGCCCGTAGTATGATCATAAATCCAATGTTGATGGAGAGGTAGGTCGGTTGGAGGTAGGTAGTTTAGGTAGGTAGACCACTTCCTCTCCTCTTCCTTCGAACCCTAAGCTCAGGTATAGACCTCCTACCTCCTGAGTAGTGGCTATAAGAATGTCGATACAGTGGAGGTGTAGACAGTGATCAATTGCCGAATTAGCCATGTGATTATGTGAACAAATTAACCATATAATCTGGTTACCCTCCATTTAATATTGACTTCCATATCCCGTGGGTGTTTGTGACAAAAGATTTCAATGTCACTTTTACAATTTCTCAGGAAATGTAAGTCCGATAAAATGCGCTCTGGGAGTTGTGCCAGAGGAATCTAATTCAATGGGCGCTTCATTCGACACTCTCGACTGTCAGTTAACCGCTATGGACTCCAATAAAGATGGAACTCGTTCTAACTGTGTATCGCCTGCTAGCTCAAATGGAGGAGTATACAGCGTAAGTTTCTTCTGTAATTTTAAATATCATCAGAGACTTACGAATATTGTCCGGTCGCATTACAGACGGAGCTGGTGGAGAGCTTCGGCTTAAATCTGCACCGAATCGAGAAAGATGTTCAGCGCTGCGATCGAAATTACTGGTATTTCACATTGGAGAATTTGGAGAAGCTGAGGAACGTCATGTGCACGTGGGTGTGGGAGCATTTGGACGTGGGGTACATGCAGGGAATGGTGGATCTGGCAGCTGTATTGCTCGTTCTGACGGACGACGAGGCGTCGGCTCATGCTTGCTTGAGTCGGCTGCTGAAATCTGGAGCGATTCATAATTTCCCCTGCGGTCAAGCGATGGATCATCATTTTGCTAACATGAGGTACCTACATATATAATTTTATTGTTGTTATTGATTCTTCTTATAGTGCGGTCTTCTATTGAAGTTTGGCGATTATCCTAGCTATCTTCACTCTCAAAGGCTCTATACGAAACTGAAATATTGCTATTTTGTCCATACTACTCCCTTTGTTTTTGAGCCAGGATGTCTTTGGCGACACTCAATTCTCTCTTGCATTTACTAGTCGCAATATTCTCAATTTCGAGCACATTACGTGCCTGAAGTATAGAAATAGATGCTAACTTGATATGCAGTAGATACTAACTATAGGTAGTATCTACTGTGTAAACAACGTTTATGTTTTAGTTTATTCTTATAAAACTTCTCTTCAGCCGTAATCTATAATTTATATATAAATGAAATTGATGTCTGAAAAAATAAAACCTTGGCAGGGAAAACCTAAGGGTTTGTCAAACTTCAGATCGTATGATTACATTCTGACTTCTCATTATTTTTGTCTAAACAGATGGATTGACGCCAGGCGACATGTACCTTATATTATTCGTGTCGTCACGATGAACAACTTTTTGCTATTTCTACCATTATTCTATTTTAAGCAGTAAAAATGTAAAAAACCGAAAAATACTAATTCCAGGTAGTTCCTGCATCGGCCGAGAGAGGGTACTCGCGGTCATCTATCAGTATCAGCATATCTTTAAATTAAATAAATAGTATTAATAAAACAATATCAATGACTCCGGGTGATTTACGCGTCTTATCATGACCAATACGTTTTCTTTATGCTATTCCACTATTTATTCTGTTTTAAGCTCTAAAAATGCAAAAAACTGATTTTATGCGGACAATTGTATGGCAGGTACCCCAACTGTAGGTCGTACAGATCGCAAAATCAACTGGGCTCTGCGCATTGGACATAGATATCGATTAGCGAAAGAAAGTTGCTTGAAAGAGTCGCAGTATAAGCGCAGAATTATGTTGTCGTGAAAATGCTGATAAGTTGAAACTGAATGCGTTCTTTCCTTCGATAACGGAGTTGTTATTTCGATCAACTGGGCTGTAGGTGCCATTGGCATTTAGTAAATATGAAGCCTCTGGTGCTTTGATTCTGCTTGGTGCTTTTCTTTTTCTTTGAGTGGCTCTGTTCAGAAGGTGTTGTCCAGAAGGTGTTTGTCAGAAGGTGTTGTTCAGAAAGTGAGTTTCGTTGTAGGGGTCACCACTTATATTGTATCATCATTGTGATATGAAATGATAAGTTATGAATTGTTGTTTTATTTATTTGCTTGTAATCAATCACATGATGCGTGTGAGCTGACGCTAAGAGGTCACAATTGGGTCGCGATGTGTTTATCTGATAATAACTGATTGATTTGAGCTCGATAAATATCGAGTCGAGATTTGAGCTACATGAATGTATTTGAACTGCAGTACTGGCTTGTATAGCTGTACTTCTGACGTCATTGTAGCGCTGAGCCATTGTTCGCCTAGCCGGTGCGTCTTTCACTATCAGAAATTTCCCTAGAAAATATGTCTGTCACATCAGCAATTGCATGCAAATGATTCTTTTATTTCCGGCGGTTGACGTAATTTCTTTCTATGAATTGCTAATGAAAACAAATTACATGTTCTAAGAATAAGTCATGCAAACTGCTACATATGTTTTCAGGTTCGGAAGGGTTTAACTCTGAGAGTCAGGAATGAACATCACAGCAACCCTTAACAACTTCGCTGCCAAGCCAAATCTTCTAGTGTCATCTGACGAGCCAAAACTTAAAAGGCATGGTCCGCACACGTACAGGGCTGGCCCTGCGCAGCTGACCCGCACCCCGCACATGTGCAGGCTTGCCAGCGAAATTGTTAACTCCCATCTTGTTCTCCTGATCGAAAAGATTATTTATAAACAAATTGATTTGTTTAAAAAATCAATTTGTCCCAAACACAATTACACACACTCCCATTAGTCCCTACCAGACTAACACTATCCTGAGTCCTCTAGTAGTTTTCCCTACTCCTGCTGTCACAATTCCATATATTGTATATTTCATCACAGCCTCCCTTACCAAGGAAACATTTCTCATCTATATTCTAATATTTTCAATTTAATGAAGACACATAAATCACAGCCCCAAAAAGGATTTACCTGTCTAGTTTGGTTGTAACGTATTTCTATGAATTTTCAGAATAACACTCACTGCTTCTAAATTTCAGATCACTAATCCAAATCCTGGACTGCGAAATGTACGAATTAATGCATTCGTATGGTGACTACACGCATTTCTACTTTTGCTACCGCTGGTTCTTGCTCGATTTCAAAAGAGAGCTGCTATACCAAGACGTCTTCTCCGCCTGGGAATTGCTGTGGGCGGCGAAACATGTCGCGTCTTCGCACATGCCGCTGTTCCTCGCGCTGGCACTACTCGAGACGTACCGCGACATCATTCTCGCCAACACAATGGACTTCACCGACATTATTAAGTTTTTTAACGGTTAGTTTAATGCATCTTCTTTTATATTGGCAACCGTGAGGGTATCTTAACGTCAAGTTATTTTATTGCAGAAATGGCAGAACGCCACGACGCCCAGACCATCTTCAAGCTGGCGCGTGATCTGGTGCTTCAGGTTCAAACGCTCATCGAAAATAAGTAAAGGCTGAAAGAGTATTTTGACCTAAATATATAAAGAAAAAGAAATACAATAAAAGTGATCGTATGTAAATACGATCACTTAAATTCTCATCAATCTTAAATAACTATTTATTGTTGTTAGGTAATAAGTGATTCTCTATTTACTTTCACTCTCTATTTTTTACGTGTTATAATTTGTAATAAGAACTATACAGATTTTAAATCTTGATGTTATCAAAATGTTTGCCAATTTTAAAAAGAAAGGTTGTCTCTGGAACCGCGAATATTTTTATAGAGTAGCGAAAGGGATATTTTGTACTATCTTTTACTATAAAAAGTGTCAAATTTAGAAGAAATAAACTATTTTTCGGTGTTAATAAAATAAATAGTAGGTTAGCGAATATTATTTTAAAAGTCATTGTTGTGATTGTCCAGTTTTTAGGAGTAATAATAATTCTAATCTCAGTCAATGTTACCTGAAACCAAATAACAAATTACTTAAAACAGTTATACCACCGAACTACCTAATATCCATATCTTTTATAGATGTTATATTTTAAAACTATGTTAAGATTTTTATGGAGGCGTGTATATTACCGTTTCAAAAAGCTTGCGTTCTAGATTAATAAACGATTTAAATTTATGAAATTGTATATTATTTTGTATAATACAGAGAAGCACCGTAAATTGCATATATAGAAAAAATAATGTGACTAGTGCAGTCTTAAAAGCGAGTATTTACAGTTCATGTCTACACGATGGCACGTCCTCTTATACTTGGCTTTTGTGGGTTGTTTTGATTTTAATCCGCGGCTGCGTCGATTTCGAGCGGTCGGCTTTGTCCTCCTTTACGTTTGTCGAGAGCGTTTTTTGCGTAGCGTTGTAGCTCGAGTGCGAATCTGCAATGCTGCGTCCGTCGCCTTCGTCACGCCGCGACATTTCCGAAAGCGCTTCGTCGATCGCCGTTTTCACATCTCCGCCTCGGTTCTGATTTTTGAGTTTCGCCTGTCTTTCGATTATTTCGGCGGTCGTCAAGTCGGAGCTCTCGACGATTCCGGCATTCAACGCCGGCGTATTTGCGAGCCACGGTTTCGAGGCGCCGTCCGAATCGCCCTTTTCTAGAATCGCATTTTCGTCGATGATTCCGAATCTTTCGAGAGTTTGAATGAGAGTCGATTCGGAATTTTGCATGGCGGAATCCCGATGAGTGAATAATAATTTTGCGAGTGGCGGTGCGAGCCCAAGACCGATGTTTCTTTCGTGGTAAACTTCCGATATCGTCGGAGTGAGCTCGCGATTGATGCGGCGCATCGCTATGATCGACTCCCGTTTCGACGAACCTGGCTGCGCGTCTTTCGATTTTTCGTTGGGAATGTCGAGAGTGCGTTCGGATGCATCGAAGGCGCGTTCCGACGCGTAGAACGGATCGTCGTTTCTAGAGCGCGATAGGATGTTGGGAGGCCTCGCTTCGTAGAGGTCGATGCGGTCGGTAGCGCCGGCGATGCGGTCGGCTAGCGCCGTTTCGAAACGGTCGAAGCGGGCGTCGCTCACGCCCAGGTTGTTGTAGACGGGTGGCAGCGGATGCAGGTTCTCGACAAGAGGCCCAGTGCGTGTCTGCCGCGGCGGTGGCGGCGGCGGAGCGTTGTGGCGGCGCAGCACTGTCGCATGGCCCGAGGCCTCCCACTCGGCGGCGCCCGGGCTGCAGCTGTCTGGTCGCAACCCCGGCTCGTCCGCGCCGTCGCGCCGCATGCGCAGGCGGCGGTTGCGGTCAGCGAAGAGCGAGCGCGTGGTGACGGCGGCCGCGTGGTAGAGGTTGCGGATCTTGGTCTGGTGGGCGAGCGCCAGCGACACGTTGGGTGCCGGCGCGCCCTCTGCACGGAGCAGCGCCACAGGCGGACTGGGCGTAAAGGCCGCATCGCTCTCGCCGCCGCCGCCAGGACGCGTCACTCGCACCGGCGGCCGCTCCTCGCCGCGGCGCGACGCTTCGTCGGGGTGGTCCACGCCGGCAACGTTGCCATACCCCGAATCGGACATGTCCGAGTCGGTCGAAAGGTTGACCGAGGACGAGGAATCGAGGGGAAGAGTCCTCGGCCGCGCGACGACCGCGTCGCCGGCAGCGGCAGTGCGTCCGTCGGGCTCTCCTCTGTGCCGAACGTACGAAGTGAAAGCTCCGCCTCTCGACGAACCCAGAATGATAGGCGGTGCGACGAAAGGCACCGGCGAAACAGCCGACGACATCGTGCTTCGACCTGCAAATAACAATTAACAATTATGGAAAAACCGAGTCGCAAGCGAATATCTAAACTACTGCGTTAGTGCAACAATAGCATCGTAACGACAGCAGTTTTCTGTTTCCTCTCTCGCACTGTGGAGAAAACTGTTTTACTGCGGACGCTATGTGCACATTATAGGCTCCGATCTCGTCCCTATGCCCTTCTGGCCGGCCCTATGATGAGTTAGCCCACCGTATGCAGCTAAGAAACCTCTCAGCGGTAAGTTCCAGAATCTCCGACGTAGCTAATGGGTCATAGAAGAAATTAGACTACATTATAAAAATAATGTCGAATCGTAAAGCACAGAATTGACAACATTCCGACCACCATTGTGAAAAAAGTCTGTCAGTTCTCTAGATGAGAGGTACTTATCTTTATGTAAAAATGCATAATACAAGGCAATTTCTCAAAATAATACAGGTAATTCCTAAGGGTAATGACGAACCCCACTAAGACTCGAAGGCGTAAGCCTATCACACTTCCGCCATTAGTAGGTAAATAGTTGGAATTGTCCTTTTCGCCTCCGAACGAATACCGATTTGATTTCACTCAAAGGAAGGGCCCAGAGGATCCTATCTACACAACGGTATTCCGTTAGGCTCGAGACTACAAGAAATTAAGAAAGATTAGGAGACATTATGTAGATTCTAGCACTGTGCAAGCATTTTGCGTTGATTTCGTTGGAACAAATTTCAATGGAACAAATTTCTACCTGAAAGATGGTCGATGTCATTGACAGGGCTTTGACGAGTCTGAACTTTGGTCGAAATACTACTTAGTTTATTTTTGACCTGCCTGTATACCACACTAGTGACCCGTTTTCAAAGTCGGGTAGTTCAGAGTAACCTTATCAAAGGATTTGGTGAAATTGTAATCTGTCCGTATGATGTCTGAAATTGTGTCAGTAATCAAAACCTGTTTAAACTTTTTGGTCCTCTAGAGATGATGCCTTCAAATGAGAACATGGACAGAGGGCGGGGACTTTTATATAAAATCCACACTAATTAGTTTATATGTATCAATTATTAGGAATTATTTAAATATATTTAATTTAGATTTATAAAATAATGCCTTTTGATATTATATCATTATTATAATTATACTTATTAAATTTGTTCAGTATGAAATAGATAACCCTGCACATGCTCAGGCTTACTTGGCACTGCCGTTAAAGTTTTCAACCTCAGTGCCAAGCCGGGACATACCTTACATATCATAAAAATGTTACAACAAATGGAAAGAACCAACTTCCTAGAATATTCATATATTTTGATTCATACCACTAAATACCCAATAAATGTAGTAAAATATATTTGTGTGAAAAAAACTAATTATTTTATTGTTTTTCGAACTATTTATATCCCTTTTTTAAAAATAAAAGAATTAACTAAAAATAAAATTTCTTAGTTGTATATTTAAGCATAAAAACATAGCAGGTCTCTCACCATTGACGAGTTTAAAATCTAGTTAATTTAATATTGTCTGTGCCCATGATTTATTTTGTAATACAAAATGTTTAATCTGTCATAATAATGTATATTCTCTGAATTAAGTTGATGTTTTTCATTAACCCCCTTCCTCCCTGTTAAATGAGATTTTGCGAGATTTTGTCGGACCCCTCCCCCATTTTAAGCTAACAAAATTAATGGACGCCCTCTAACTGACTCTTGAGGTACCGGAAGGGGATATAAGCCGCTGAATCTTTTGATTTTTTATGAGCTCGGGCAGAAAAGACGACAATAAACATAATAACTACCCAGGTAGTGGAGAGATTGGCTTCTGCCTCCATCCACCTCGCTGCTGTGAGGAACTGGTCCGTACAATACGGTTGTCGAATGTGAAAAGAAGGACACAGAAGTCAGGGGAAGTGAAACAAAGATAGACTCAGAAGAGATAAACTCGGAAAGTTTAGAATAGGATTGGAGCAAAAGTATTTAAAGACTAAGGTTGTTGATCCACGGTGGAATATAAAATATCTTAAAATAGCACTTACTTAAATTAGGTGAACTTGTGGCCCTGCGCAGTTCACCATCAGCGTGCGGCTCCAACTGATTATTGTCGATTGATGCCAGACTTTCTAAGCTAGAGCTGGAATCGAGACCTAAGCTTCTGGGCGCTTCTTGTGTATCTGTTCATAAGCAAAATGTTTTAGATTATTTACCTAGTTTAAAAAAAATAAATAGTGCGATTGTAGGATGCAGAAAATTTGCAAAGCAGAACATTGAAAATTCATTTCTTCTTGCCACATGTGATAGTTTGTCCTTACGGTAGGTTCACACGATATTGAATCGGTGGTTTCTCCGTATAATTTAATATTTACATTCAAACGATGCAATGATACTTCGTGTACAGATTCGGAGGCTCTTGACATTCAGACTGAATCCGAATGGTAAAAATTCCATATTGGTTTCTAGTGGTGCGTGTTTGTTTATGAAAGTGATCAGACGATATATTTTTTAACAAATGGTGCCATGATTTGTGTTGGAAGATCTCCTTATATTTCTTAAAAGATCAAAATAGATGTTGAAATATAGAAATAATTTTAAAAAATCATTCATCCATCCTCAAAGGAGGTATTAGTGTTTGAAAGGATCCCAATCGAATCTCTATCTTACAATGGGATCAACCCAATATCCACTTATTTTGTGATGGTGGAGGTGTTTATTAGAATATAATCGTACGTCGATCTTGTGAATCTCGACAAGTGTATACAGACTCCGGTAAAATATAGGGAAAAACTACGACGTGGGAACATTATGTCTGGATAGATTTGCAAAGAATACTGAATCGGTGTAGCCTGAACGAACTCTTATCTAACAATGCAATAATAATAATAATAATATATACTTTGATATGTTAAATTAAATGAATACTCACCAAACAGCGCCAGGAGAGCCTGTAGGACAAATTGTATATTCCTACGATTCGCTTGTTTTCCAGTTCTCAAAGTGACTTCATCTTGTCCCACTTCCATAAGGTCGAAACCCAAGGATGCTAATAATTCATGGCATCCGTTTACACGCCACAGTCTGAAAGGAAGATAAAAGATTTCACTAAATTAGTTAATTAAATAAAATGTACTGTAATGCATGTTGGGCGAAAAAACAATCTCACTGGATACAAGCTAGATAGAGCAGATCTGAAAGGTGTGCACTTACACAAGGATTCAGAAGTCATAGTAGCTGGTGATGTAAGTCGACCTAGGAGTCATAGTAGCTAGTGACATAAATGGAATGAGCACATAATAGCTAATTTGAAAAGAGCTGATTCCTAGTTATATCTCATTCGAAATGCCTTCCAGATACTAATGCCTGAGCTCTTTGAACTAGGCTATAAGGCCTATATATCAGGCATGTACTGAGGGGGGGGGGGATACACTGGACTTATCCCCCGAAAGGTTGAAATGTTGTATTTTGAATCCCAAAAAAAACAATTTAAAACATTGCACCTTAATAAATTCTAGGGAATTTAGTATAATCATCTAATCTTGATATCTTGAAAAATCAAGATTGTATGTCCAAATTATTGTGTGTTTTGAACCCGACCGAGACTTCACGGGCCTTATTACAAGCAATACTGTATTTAATTAAATATTATGTTAGTATCTAGCTACTTCAGCTTACATACGAGCGATAGCTACCTTCACCTCATCATCCAAGGTTTAATGATTATTACCCTTGAGGTCTCTCTTGAGTAGAGGAAGAAAAAATCGCAAGGCACAAGATCGGGGGAGTAAGGAGGGTCTGGAATCGGTTCAAACTTCAGGTTTCGCAGTGTCTCTTCGATTGCGAGCGAGGTGTGTGGACAAGCGCTGTCATGTTGCAAGAAATTACACAAAAAATATTACAGTTGGCATATTTCGGTTCAAATTATTATTTCAATCAAAATTTTTTTATAACAAGAGCCTGACATTAGCCTCCGAGCCACCAATGCAGTTTGTGCTGGATGACTCTAAAGGCAAATTCCATTACAAAACCTTTCTCAATAATCGAGAAAGCTTCAGATTGTATTCTGGAGGTCGATTCGGTCCCTAAACAGTATCATTTCGCTATCTCCGATGCACAGCCCTCCGTCCGCATATAACTCTTTACTTCCTATCTCGGAAGATGGCCCTTATTGTAGAATTAATTGTTCCATGGGAATCAAATATCCCAAAAGACCACAACTACAAATTAAACAAATATCATGATTTCGCAAATGCCATCACCCGGAACGGCCTCACTGTTTACATTCCTGCGGTGGAAGTTGGCGCTCGCAACCTCCCAGCCAAATCCCTATTGCGCCTATTTAGGGATCTTGATCTCTCCAGGAAGTAAATTAACTCCTTTCTAGTAAAAGTACCTAAAACTGCGATTTCCGCATCTCAAATTCTATGACATCGAAGGGTGAGTGAATGGGTGGTAAGGTGCACACTCGAATGTGGCAAGACAGCTGTCCTAAACCTACCACAGCCGGTCGTTAGTCCGGAGTCCGTCCCTCGCCCCCCAGAAGTGAAACAATATTATGATGGGCCTGACTCTGGTTGGTGAATTCCATGGCAGCTCCGTTTGTACTTACTATCTCTCCTCATTTTGCACTATTTCTAATTTAAAAGTAGTACCTAAGTTTAGATGCAATTCGTTTAACCAATTGGGTTTCGTAAAATTTTTAGACATATAGAATTTACATTTTAAAAACTACCCTCTATAGGTAAATTTGAGTAAAGGTTTTAAAAAATATATATAGATCAATGAGTTGTTGAGCCCACCTTTCCAAACGATAAGCAATTTAATTTTGTTTATTATCTTCTCATGAGACAAACACTCACCTCACGCTCACTGCTATATCAATGCTATCAGTTTCGGCATTTTTCAAGGAAAACTGCGATATAACATTACGTATTACTCCAATGATGTCATCGGCTACGTCCACATTCGATATCAGCTTCGATAGAGCTTGCAGAGATGTCGGTGTTAAACCTGAAATCGGTAAAATGATCATAAATTTGTATTCTGAACATAAAGTAGAAAATGCCTCCGTGGGTGAAGTGACATAGTGAAGTGAGATGAGGAAGCAGGTTGACTTGCAAGGCAGGGATTGTCACATCCATCCACCGATCGGACCGGAGCTCTTGTTGTCTATTAGAGGGGTAAACGACGATTGATTTGTGTGACAGAATCAAAGAGTGGATAAAGCACAGGTGGAAATAATAACTAACGTACGAATACACTGATATGGTTGATACTGTGTATATCAACATAACACTCTTTGTAGGATCGATCACAATTGCTGATATATTACGAATTATATAACTTTAAATTATACATGGAGAGATAGATAAAGGTCAAAAGTACATTCTCATTAAAGTCTTATTTTGCTTAACTCCTAAATACTATCAGAATTTTGTGGTGAAAAACCGTGAACAAGTTTAAAAATGTTTTTTGCCTGGACTAATATTTTCACCGATTTAAAACATTTGTCGATGAACGTAACCTATTTAATCTCAAAGACAATAAGTCGAAGACGTTTTAAATGAATTGAAACCCTTTCAGAATGTACACGTTTTTCATTAAAATTCTTTGTGATTAATTTTGTTGATTTTTTTCCGCTAATGAAATGTTAAAAAGTGACAAAGGGATATGTTATTTTAAAAATTGTAACCCAAAAATCGAGTCGTTTTAATCGATATTTCTCCATGCTTCATTACTCATAACATGTAGAATAGATATAGATTATTATTAAATAAAACTATAATCACAAGTAAGTTAAAATTATTATCTGACTATTCGTATATTGACCTTTTATTTTAGTTTGACACTTTTGCAATAACCCCCCATTAAAAACTACTGCCTAAGATTTTCCAGAGCAATGGTGGGCCTGCTAACTGAGCACTGTCAACATAACAAACACACTCTAGGGATAGCCGGTGACGCCGTTTTCAGGGGTTGTGGAATAGAGGATTCGTCGGCTATGGCTGATGGCTGTTGTCGTTGATTTTGTGACCAGTCTCCCAGGAGAGCTGGTTGCAGGTCAATAGATTAAGTAAGCGTAAACCACAATAGCCCTGGATAGTCCTATCTCCCAATTCATCATTCGGATTTCATTAAATCTTTTTTTGAGTGCTATCTTAGAGGGTAAAATCACCATAAATAGCCAATCAATTCACTCATCAGTCAATATGGTAACATTTAATATTGAATTTGATTATAAATGATGTATACGAGGTCTGTCCAATAATTACGCAAACTGATGTTATAATAACTTTATTTTACAAAATGTAGAGTACATCAATGTTATCCCCTTCAAAATACTTCTTATTTGTAGCAATACACTTTTCCCACCTCCGTGTTCATTGTTGAAAAGATCCCTGGAAGTCTTCAGAAGACAGTATCTTTAGGTGCCTTGTTGTTTCACGTTTTATCATATACATGTTGTCCCAGTGCCGCCCCTTTTTTGACCAATTTACATTTCGGGAACAAAAACAAATCGGATGAGGCTAAGTCTGGTGAGTAAGGAGGGTGAACTAGTGTTGTGATTGAATTACGGGTCAAAAACTCTCGGACAATTACTGCTCATTGTCAATTTTCTCACAAAATTTTCTCAACTTCAAATGTGTTAAAATCGTGTGCACAGATGATTTTCCTAAATTCAGTTGATCAGCAATCAATCGGACAGTTAATCAATGATCGGAAAGCACAAGAGACCGCACTTGTTCAATGTTTTCATCAACACAGGAGGTTGACGATCGTCCTGTACTTGCGTCATCCTGGAAGCTTTCACAGCCCTCACTGAAATGCTTGATCTACTTGAAAAGAGCTATATTCTTCATTGTGTTTTCCATAAACAGCCTTCAACATTTCATGAACTTCGTGAGAGTTTTTCACAAGTTTCATCAAAAAAATTGATGTCAAATTGAGTCATTGTTCCATCTATTCATCAATTTCCATCGTCAACAAAAGCAAAAATTGGATGCCACAAAAAAATCCCACCTCTAGCCGTACTCTCCCCTTGAGGATCTGGCGGTTACTGACACTCTAGTGGGTCTCCTGCTGAACAGAACAACCAGTACGCATGGCCAACCTCGTTTTATTGGACAGACCTCGTATGAACGTCTCGCAAAACAAGCCCACATTTCACTTCCTCAGAAATTAAAAGAAAACTCAACATAAAAAAAAAAATCTTACCGAGTAAAGCTTGAAGACTTGCTGAACACTGCGTTAAACGTTCTTCAGGATCATTTTGGGGGAAGAATACACTGGATGGTATGCCATTCGCTGCCGGCTCAAACCTATAAAAGCAAATAACAGGTATATTAAGAGTCGATTGAGAATCGTAATGTTCGGCATGTGCCATATTCAATCAATCTTCAGCGGTCTCAAAAATTGCGAAAGTTTAATTCGGTAGTTGATCGTACCGACATCTTTCATGCCATTGAAACTTGTACACGTGAAATGAATGCAAAATTCAGGAAGTTCAGCAATTCTTCAGACTAAAGATAAAAAAATCCATGAGGTTTCCACAATTTTTCTAGTGGAAATTGTAAGTATAATAATGGCTGCGAGAAAAATATAAAAGGGAAAGGACATACACATATATAGAGACAGAATATTGATGTTTCTAGCACTCGAGAGATGCAGGCAGGCATCTAATTTAATTAAAGAATTGCAATGGCACTTGCAAAGATATTTTATGAAAACAGAATATTTTATCTCACATGGGTGGATGAATGGGACACAGTGGAGTGTAAGGTAATGAAGAAGCAGATAGACTTGCAAGGCAGGGATCGTCAAATCCACCGATCGGACCAGAACTCACATTGACACTGGCAGAGTAGCAGAACCAAGGAGTGGATAAAGCATAGGTGGAGAGAGTCAAACCTGAGGCAAGCAAAATTGGGTCATTAGGGAACTTATACTAAGATTAACAAGTTAACTGTCCAAGAGACTCTCCAGGGATAATTGAGGAAAATGTGGATCTGCTAACTGACACTGCCAACATAAGGGGGTGTCCATTAATTATGTGAGTTTTTTTTTATTGTACCCCCCACCCCTTACCCTTGGTGAGATTTCGTGAGTTATAGCGGGACCCCTCCTTCCCCTCAAGTGAGATTTACCCGATAATTTTTAATTAATTAAATTTATTTGATACGTTTATGTATTTTGATTCATACCACTAAATACCTAATAATTGTAGTAAAATATATTTGTGTGAATATATTAAATGACTTTTTTTGTTTT
>JAOPUG010000099.1:11803640-11830003 GCA_027564375.1 Micropterix facetella
AAACCACGATTTCGTGGTTTCAAGATTTCGTTTCAAGATTTCGTGGATACCTCAAGAAATACTTGAAACCACGAAATACTAAAATGTCTTTATCCAAGCCAAAATATGTTTTTTCTAAATAATAATATCGATTTAAGCTGTTATCAATGTTAATAACCAAGAAATATTTAGAAATCAATGAAATTCCGCTAAATATCTAAATAACGAAAAAAATCCCATGAAAATAGTGAAACAAAAGGTCAAAATAAATAAGTATTTTCAATCTATCGTAGTTTATTGATATTGTGATTATGAGAAACGGATCTTACCGTGGTGAATTTCTCCGTGACGACATAAAATGAAATTTCGCAGAAATATTGAAATTTTCGGTATTTAACTCGGTTGAATTTATTATGATTGTGACAGCATAAATTATTTTATAATTTACGTTAGTAAGAAATACCATAATGCAATGACTTTTAGCACTAGAAAATAGGCAATGTTTAGAAGTTTAATAGTTTTGTAAAAAATCAGTGTCCCTATTAATATGGCCACTCATTGAATAACTGCATGTTAAACCGCGTACTAAGCCATCACAATAATTTACAAATACGGACTAACGGGAGAACTCTACTCAAATAGAATCCCCTATCGCGAATCCAAAATAAGCATCTATGAAATTAAATTTTTATAAAATTATACTAATAGTCCTATACGAATGTGACGCCTTGACAGTGGTTGAAATAATAGAATGTAGAGTAGCGCATGATAACAGTACGTAATGTTAACTATGGTTTTTTCTCCCAAAACTCTTCGAAGCCATTTGGTTTTTCTCCACAAAATTCTTGATATTTTGTCCTGAGGTGGTTTTCCAGACGTGGTAATCCTCTCGATTTAATTATCAATGCACTTTCATAGGCGTGGGCACAGGTGGAAAAAGTGAAAACGTGGATAATATAATCAACGAACTCCAGGACACATACCAGAGCTGTTACTGTAGGACATGACCTTATTTATGTAATAAAAGCATTCGATTTTATCACCCATTTACCAATTTTCCCATATCACCCATTTAATATATCACCATGCCGTTCCACTTGACATGCTTTAATATAGTTTGTTTGAATTAAGGATATATTTCTAAATCATTTGCTAAAGATTTAGCTGTTCGGTAGAAGTACAGCATCAAAATTTTTATTTGATCGATAATTTACAAAACACCTATTATTTTTTTAAAGCACTTGTAGGCCTAATATCTCTGTTAAATTATTACTGAATTGAATTTGTCAGCTCAATTATTACTGTATGATATTTAAAGCCGCAACAGACACTAATTGAACAGACAAATTCAAAGCCTTTAATTTAATGTTGAGTGTTAAATATTTAGCTTCAAATTTCGTCTTGCCAATTTGGTCGTCTTCATAAACTTCCATTAATGCATCCAAAATTTCTCACAAATTATTCGTTAATGAACTTCGGGTGTTAATTTAGTAATTTTAGTTTTTTTTTCAGCACAAAAATATGGTAAAATATGGTAAAAATATGGTACCAGCACTAAAAATATGGTAAATGCACAAAAAATGTAGACTTCTTGTACTGTGCTGAAAAAATAGCGTTTAGCCGCGTCGCTCACTACCAAATTGAGGGTATGTGCAGTTTATCAGAGAAAAACCGCACAGGGTTTTATATTTAATATGCGTCTTTGAATTTCGCTATTTTTGCCACTCATGTTTGCTCCATAATCATATCAATTCCTCCGTAAATCTTTAATATGTAAGTTTAAATAATTAAGTTTAATTGGATTTAAGACCATACTCGGGCGGTCCCGCCCCGAGATGAGCGTAAGGAATTTTGACAATACATATCCACAGTCCTACTCGAGCCACTAGGAATTTTCAAGCCCAATGGGCATCTTGCGCCCTCACTCTCAGATGAGGTCAGATTTCTCCGACCTCCCGTCTGGTAGCAGGTCGAAGTCGCTTACGTGATCTCCACCTGTCGTAATAACGCGGCATTCCGTGAATCGGAAATATCGCTGACCCGTGGAGACCTTTACTCGGCAATGATCACACGCGATCGGGTGGCCAACGGGTCGTTTCTAAGGATACGCGACGACAGGTCGACATCTACCCCCCCCGGCTTAGGTAGCATTACACTTCAAGACGTCAGTTAAGCAAGACCGGTAAACCAGGCAATACATCAACCATCTAGGGCCGTGCGAGATGTTTCTCCAGATCCGACCGCATAGCGGGGTTTACCGAGTTAGTTCCTCTTCGGGGAGGCTGTCGGATGGGTGTTGAGTCATGAGTCAGGCCGACCATGATAACACAAAATTGGCCATTAGGGCCCTAGCTGCACGGGCTCATTTGGCCCCATTAGGTCCAAGTATATGAGTAGTATATAAGTAACCTTCTGCTGTAGAATCAACTAGTACTAGAAAATCTAAACTAATTCTAGAAAGCCCCCACGCGACGCATAGGTTACTTATTGGGACTGAGCCGGCACTGAGTGAATGACTAATAACAGAGATCAGATTATTGCCAGGCTTGACAGAGTATTATTCCACAGACGAACACCGACGCAGGTATTTACAATTACGACAACGCAGAGTGAGTGAGTGAGTGAGTGGGTGCGTGACAGTGATCTTTTAGAACCTCAACCAGTTTGATATGTGGTCAATTGAAATATCTCATTATGTAGTACCCTCGTTATCGACTCAAACGAAAGCTTTACCCGACTGAGATCGATAGAGCAAAAACATTCAAACCTGTCCTGTCAACTCCCATCTAAGTATTGAGAACGATCTTTACACTTCGAATACTTTCGGTCTGTTCGTTTGAATTCCGTCGAGCCGCAACATGCCTAATACGATTCAGGATGTATTACTGTGTGTATAATGTATCTACACAAAAATTCAGAAAATGCTCAACACCCTCAACGAGGCATCCCAATGAGTGGGTCTCCGGATGAACATGAATAAAACAAAATTTATGCGTAATGCCCACGTTGACCCGACCATCAAGAACCCGACCCTTAAAGTTATGGAGGAATACGGCAGAACCTACCTCGGACAGAATATCTAGCTCGTTAAAATAAACTGAGCCAAAGAGGCTGACAGAAGAATACAACTGGGATGAGCAGCATTTGGGAAAACTACGCGGCATCTTAAAATCTCCGAAGACCGGTGTCTATTCAAATCTCTGATACCGCAATGCCTTAAGACCCAAAGTTTACAATCAGTGCGTCTTGCCTATGATTGCTTACGGTGCGGAAACTTGTACATACCTTGATTGTGGGACTCGTCCACAAATTTAAAGTCGCTCAGCGAGCTATGGAAAAGCTGTACTAGGAACGAAGAAATCCGCCAAAGAACCAAAGTGGTGGACATAACTCGGATGATAAGCAAGTTCAAATGGCAGTGAGGTGGTCACATATTCTGAAGAACCGACCACCCCTACAGACGAAAGGTCCTCGAATAGAGACCACGCACCAGAAAACGTAGTGTATGACGTCCTGCAGCCCGGTGGTCTGACGACTTAAGAAATATAGCGGGAAGCGACTGTATTAGAAAATCGGAGGACAGGCTAGAGTGGCGAGCTTCTGGAAAGGCCTCTATATCCAGCAGTGGAGAGACATAGGCTGATAAGTAAGTAAGTAAGTGGGTAAATTGAATTAAGACCATGACAAGAATTTAGGCTCGCAGCAAGCGATTTATACGTCCACATAATCGCATCTACTCGAGGTCGAATAAAACTACTAAGTAGACCTCAAAGTGTGTTAAGAGAATATGTGGCTGTTAACAAATCAGATGGACGATATCGTTGCATTTGCAAAGCCTGCCACCTGCTAGTTAAAAAACCCAAAATGCCAGAATACGAATGAGGAATTTTGTAACATTTTTTAATAAACGAATCTAAGTGTCATAAAATCTCATTCACGAGAAATATAAACAAAATAATCTGAGATTATTATCTATATCAACGCCGTTGATGATACCATACCTGAAAACACTTGCGTTCGCGACCTCGGTGTAAATCTCGACAGCAAACTTCTAGGTGATAGTCACGGTCGCCAGGCAGCAGAGAACCGGGGTACAGAATGCTAGGGTTTGTGTTGAGGATGACTAAGCCCTTCTCGGGCACCAGGACCACAATGACGTTGTACAACAGCTATGTCCGCAACATTCTCGAATTCACGTCTCTCAATTGGTCTCCGCAACATAACGAACACAACGCCCAACTGGAGAGGATTCAATGGCGGTTCGTCTGGTGCCTAGCCCGACGCAACACCTCGCGTTTGACTCCTACCATGATAGGCTGCAGCACTTTAATATGCTGTCGCTTGAGGATCAACGAACTGCTGCGAATATCACTGTGATACATGACCGTCAATGGGGCCCTGGGTGGCCCATACCTAGTGTCAAGCGTCGCGTCGCACTGGAGGTGCCGCAATGCAAGACCCGTTCTATGCAGTTATTCGAGCTCCCGAGACGACATTGTCACTACACACGCAATCCAATGCGTAATTGTTTGCCACGTACGTCTCATAATAAATTCACAGAGCATGACATTTATAGCAATAACAAAATTGGTTTCAAACGGCAGTGCGATCCGTCCTTAAAACAGAATTATGATAATATATTTATATCGCTATTTATGTATCTAAATATTATACATTTACATATTTATACATTTATATTTAGACTTCGTCTATATGTTATGGACGCTACAATATTACCATTAATTTCATATATAATAATAGTTTAATATAATACATAGGTATCCTAAATCATAACATTATAACCAAACCATTATATGTAAAATTAGATGTAAGTTATAATCGGTATAAGAACATGACTTTTAAAGAAAGCTGTAACTCATAATAAGTGCATGATGTTACTTTACCTAAATAAATAAAATAAAAATAATAATAGTGGAATTGACCGATAATGGAAGTATCAAAACTAATTGGATTAAGTAATTAGTTTAGTGATAAATTTAAAGAAGTATAATATTTTAAATAAGCAAATAGATTTTTCTTCAAAACATACCTGATTTCCGAGTCTCCTTGCTAGACGTAGGTGTTGAGTGTGACAGTCAACTGCAGAATCAAATTCGCCCATAGCCAGATAAACGGCGCCGACGTTACCGATTTCCCTAGATTCCTGTAGGCGATCGCCCATTTGTTTCACCAGCTGTACACACTGCTTGTGACTGGCCAAAGCATTTGGGTAGTCGCCAATCGCCGTATACACGTGTCCTAATGAGGTGAGAGCGGCTGCTGCGGCTTGAGTATCCTGCGAAATTAAAAATATGGAGTAAAAAGCAGGCGAACTTTCGCAGATCGAAATTAAAGAGCAGGGCGAGAGTTTTAATCGTTTGTTCTTCTTACTTTGCACTTCATAGCCAGAACTAGCTGGTAGCGATGTGCCGTAAGAGCTTCTTTGTAGGATCCTTGGCTGAAGTATGCAGCGCCGAGGTTTCCATGTGCGCGACATTCTCCAGCCGTATCTCCGAGACTCTTCGCGATCGCTAAATCCTGCTGCATGTAGTTGATTGCCGCGTCCAGCTGGCTCAAAGCCCAGTGGGCTGAGCTTAGAGCACTGAAGACAGAACCTCTGTAACAGACAAAAGTAAGAATATATAGGACGACAAACTGAGGAAACTCATCTGCAGATATAATCTACCACTAAGAAATGGTTGGTTTCTCCTCAATGGTAAACATTTCGGATATGCCAAATGAAATGAAATTCTATAGATTCTTTTCTAGTCGGTCGAGTGCCAGGTTATTTAGGCACAGTTAGCAGCAGTCGCTCGTGATATGAAATAAATTAAATTTGTCGCGATTAGATCTGGAAGATTGACTATGAAATAAATGCTTCTGATAACATATACTTAATATGTATATCCCGAATAAGGCCGGACCCCTAATGAAATGCAATACCGATAAGATGAAACAGTGTCACATTTCGGCTGTCTTGTTCGTTTTTGGTTTGTTTTTTTTTCCGTCGATTTGTGTGAGCGGGCCGAAGAACAGAGGGACGATTCCGTGTGTCGGTGGAGATTTCTCAAGTCGTTTGTTTATCCTTGGCGGCCGGATAAGGCCTGTCTTATATCCGCCGAGGGACGATTTATTAGACGCGAGAATAATAGCCAGGCGAGAGGCATCAAGGATTGTGATTTTCGTATACTTACGCGGTTTGCAGCAGGTTCTCAAAAGGGTTCCGCATATGGTGGCACAATCGTTTTCATAACCTTCTCGGTGATCTTTTTTTCGAACAGTCAATGTTTCCACGTTCGTGCCATTCTAAGTATAAACAGCATTATCCAATGTTTCAAGGCAATCTTCTTGAAACAAGTCATTCTCAAAGGAATATTAAATTTATTTTATTTTTATTTATTGTAGCAATGCAAATATATTACGTGAGTATACAATTTCAGAACTTAAGTACTTTGAACAAAATATTTGTTACATTGAGTCAATACCAGAAAATGAAAGCATAATCCTGTTGTAACGTCACCTACCTAGGCCGGGGCCTGTTCTATAAATATTTGTGACAGTTGGAAAATAGGGCAATGGAAAGTAGAATATGCGTATAGGTTATTTAAGATATATAACAAGCATGCTCACTATGGTTTCATTTTTAGGTTTCCGTACGAAAGGACACAAACATAATCCTATTCATGAGTCTTCGATGTCCGTCTGTTTACTTTTCAAAGACTACTGGTTTATTTTCATTCTGTCTCAAAACGTTGCTACTAGTTATTTTTGTGAACAGTAGACTTCCGGCCCAAAGAGAACCATTAAAACGGTCATCTCCTTGAAACGGATTCAAAAAATAAAATCCTTACGTCGCGTCGCGTCCTTTTCAAGGAACATTCATGCGAAATTCGAAAAAATCGAACGACACTAGTGATCGTGTCTGCCTAACAAACAAATTGACAGACAAACATACGAAATTCCGAACGGTCGAGTTAAAACAGGACCTCGCTTTGCTCGGTCAATAAACTCAAAAACACAACATACGTACACAACGATTTAATTGAATCGGTCAAAGTCGATTAAAGAAAATGAATAAAGAACATTAATTTTTAATTTGAATTTTCTGTGGGTTGCGTTTATGGAATGCGGCTGAACACAATCTATTAAGACAATGTAATAATAGAGAGAAATGTAATAATAGACAATAATAAGAGAGAGAAAAACACGGCGGAATAATCGAATCACGATCGACGGCGTTGGCGTAGGCGCCGCAAAGCCCATCCACGATAAGGTTTTCATTTCAATTGAACGCGTGGGGGGTGCCGCGCGCGCGCTTGTACTAATTTATGTGCGGCCAAACAATTTGGTCCGATTAAATTCGAACGCGACTTTTTAATTAATTCAAAAGCGCACCGCCGGCATTTTGTGCGATCGCGATGAGACGCTTTGGGCACTTGTTAACGCGCCTACGCGCGTGCATTGCGCCTCGTAGCACAGACAACGCCCGCGCCGCGTCACAAAAATTGCCTACAATAACGCGAGCAAAGCCGCATGTAAAAGCAAGCGTTCCATAAAAATCGATCGTTAGAATAATGTATTTCACTATTTTATTTTCTGTTGTTCTTTTTTTCTTAATTCAAATGATTTTTTGACGTTTCTTTCGCGCTTTCATCTTTCAACCAACAGCGACATGTCGGCTTTCAATTTCGAAAAAAGAATAGATCCTCGAGTTCGACAAAAAATGGTTCTTTGTTGCCGCAAGCCGAAGCTCATTAGACTGAAAAAGGGTCGGCTGGAATATTGACGGAAGAAACGAGCTGTAAAAAAAGGACAAAAACAAGACGGCGCCGCGCGCGGCTTGTGGGGAAATATGGGATTACCATCATAATACCGATTTAAATAGGTGAAATGAATCTTTCATTGTTATTAATGCGATAATTTTCGTTAAATTGTGTGATTACCGATTTATGTCCCGATTGCCACGTCAGAGTAGCCGCCATTTTGATTTCTGGATCATGCCAACCGCAGCATAATCTCACACTATAGTGCTGCCATACGTCCCGATACGTCGGAACATGTCACCGTTAGTGCTCATCTGTCCTGACGTGAACACTAACTATTCCGACGACGACCTTTATAGTAATAAAAACTGAACAGCTGTACAACAAACTAAAAACGGACCAAAATATTACCACCTTGCTAACAGCTTTTAACGAAGAAGTCAACATTTTCTATACAACAGCAACGACTAGTCTGGAGAATTGGAGTCAATCCATGAGTACGTTCGAGGGTTTCGAATGGATGAATTTGGACGTGACGCCAAAGTGGGAAAATGTGGAAAACACGATACTTCATCCAAATTCGAAGGTATCAAAATCTACGATAGTATATTAGACGAGTTCTACAGGATACGACACATGGCTGTATTTCTTTCACGTAACTAAAAAGATTGTAAGGAAAAGAAACCTATTAAAAATATGTCAGTATTTAGATGCAGTTCCAGGACACAATGCAAATGTCGCAAGAATTATTTCCATGGTTTCAGCACAATTGGTAAATTAACGCAATAGTCTTAACATAGACAAGGTAGAAAGAAAGTATAATGCAGTGCAAGTACCTACAACTTTAAAATGACTTGCGCTGAATTTTAAAAGTATTCAAAAGAAGAAATACAACTGATTAAGTTGGTAAAGTCATTGGAAAAATGCAGCTGGCATAAGAAAGTTAAAGATTAAATCATTTTAGATGACTAAGTTTAAGTATTTTATATTTCCTACTATTTGTGTCAAAATGTGAAAATAAACGTAAGTTCAATAAAACCAGGTTTTTATATTCATCCGACTTGGGTGTCTCGACGGTTGACTTCGACTTTATGGCAGCCTTACATTAGCTGTCACTGTGTTTATTTCAAACTATACTTTAGGCAACTGTCAATAAGTGCAATACTCATCAATCCAATATCATCGCTAATATTCAATTGAACGGGACTCAATTAGAACGTGTCCAGAAATACGAGTATCTTGGCAGCTTGGTGAATGTAGTCAGGAGACTTATCGACAAAGATCTTAACCTTATTTTAATAATGACATCGATTATAGATGCTATGTTTTCTAGTTTTTCTATATGGCAAGGAATCATGAACTCTGACGAGATCCTCTTGTAAAAAGACTCAATATTTCGAGTACTGTGTATACCAAAGCACGCTCAGGATTTCGTGGACTGATAAAAGGAAATTGGAACACCTTTGCCGCGTTATGAGAGGCAATAAATACCATCTTCTGCAACTTATTATCCAGGGCAAAATATTAGGACGGAGAGGCCCAGTAAGACGTCGAAAATTTTTGTTGAAGAATTTAAGACAGTGGTTTGGAAGCAGCACGAATTCCTTGTTTCGGGCTGCACAATCTAACGTTGAGATAGATATGATGATAGCTAACCTACAAAGAGGAGTAAAAGACAAAGAAGAGTAGTCAATCCAATCGTTGCAATGGAACAGGCGCTTGGACAATAATAGAGACGTAGGTAAAACAGTCATGTGCCTAATGCCGTTTTCACCTGGGAAATAGAAATATATATATTTTTTTCGTTTAGTGAAGACGTAGAAAGTGTCGCTTTTTGTCAAATCAAAAAAGTTGCTTTTTTTAAATTAATACAATTATAAATATTATACAAAAGTCATGATTCATTTTTAATGGTTTTCGATGGATAATATTGATGAAGCACAGGTTGCAATGCAAATCTTCTCTGCAGTCAAGTAAAAATGACGGACAGGCGTCAACATGACTGAAAAGTAATTATTAAATCACAAGCGATGTAAAAGTTTTAATATTTCTTTCAAAATGTTTTCGCGCAACACGGACTTGCATCACGGACATCCCTTGACTGCATCATAAAACTACCCTTGTTGACTTCTGCATTCATTCTATGTTAACAGTCTTCATTCTTCTGGCTCTTGGGTCTGTAACACGCCTAAATAAATGAAATTTAAGATTCCCCTGGCGTTTGCAAGGCTAGAATCAGGGTCTCTATGATTACCCCTGGGGACTTTAATTTTTAATACATCATGACAACCATATATCACATTAACTATCACTTGTTTGTTTCATACCATAGACATTGGCAATCCAATAGTTGGAATGGAACAGGCATTCGGAATGGCGCAGATAATTAATGTCAACGTTTTTTTCAAATCATTGGTCTTTCTTGTCTCATTAAGTATTTTTACAAGTAAGTTACATCATAGATAGTCTAACCCAGTGATTCTTAAACTATTTAGACCAACGGCACCATAATCCGTTCAGTCTATTCCTAGTTACATCTAGACTCGTATAGTGTATTTTATCCTATAAAATAAGTCTGATTTTTTAGGTCCATACATATCTACGTTTCCTAAGATTCCATTAGAATGTCACACTTCAAATGATGGTTTTAGGGATTTTAGGACAACTTTCGACCCAGAACTACGGCTTTCTTTTCCGTGTAATAAGACCATTCATTAACTCACTCGTATTTAAAACAAATTGTCAATGCATTAACCAGAAGTAGGTTTGAGTGCGGATCGATGATAAGAAATCCTTGTGACCTAGTAAACAGATATTTTTTTAGAATACAAATACTCTTCTGAGGGTAATCTGCTACAGTCACAGATGCTACCGGGGCGAAGTCGACAGCATACTACAGCACAACTTCATTGTTTCAAGCTGGTTCATTCCAGGTTAAGCTTGTCCTGATGATGAATACCCTCCGATTAGAGAGGAACTACAAGGCCAGGGCTCTAAATACATAATATAGAGTCTGCAACAGTCGTGGATCTGCCAGAGCAACAACCGAAGGGCCACCGCATAAATCCGTCCTGCTTAATCCTCGCGCATGCGCTCTTGTCACCGTCACCGTCACCGTCGCCGTCACCGTCACCGTTCCTTACCAACCGCCTGCCAACTCAATCGCCTTTGTTTGTATTCAACCGCACCGCGGAAAACCGCACTCGGTATCGACCGCGAAAGTAAAACGCACGTTTTTGCATTGAGCGTTTGGACATCGTTTATTTTGGAAGTGGCCAATCACGGACACACACTAGTATGGAACCCTATCAACAGAGACGGAACAACACCCAAAGAAGACGAGAGGAATTAGTTATGAAACCAAAAAGACTTTGTCAAGCGACCTCACTGAGCTTGAGCGGATAGAGATATGGCAACCAAATAATCTAATGCCAGAAACGCCCAAAACAATTAGGTAAGACTTATTATAAAAATGAAGCACGAATTATAATACATTCATTATTGTTTTTATTTTGCGTCGAACTGACGTATTAAACTAACTGTAATCCTTATTTAAATAAAGTCTGTTTTTTTTCCGTTTGTTGTTTTTTAGTTCGAGTACTCGGACTAGATAAACAGATTTGAACAGTTGTACCTAAGTATGTTTATATTACCTGAAATATGTGAATATAGTACCTGAAATATGTTTATATTTCAGGAGTACTCCAGAAGAATTCTATTGTCGAATATTTTTTTGCTGCGGTATAGAATATGACCACATCACAAAAGAATAAAAACAACGAAAACTCACTTAAAAATAACATTCGTCGCGAAAATGGTTGCTGAAAAATGGCGAAAAATGTATATTTTCCAAATACATTGTCACTATTAACCTATTTCTAGGGACTCCAGGTCCTCTTGCGGGAATAATTACGGATATATAACTAAAAACGATGCATTTTAACTACAAAATATTCATCGAGAAACGATAAAACAATAGTGTTTTGCATAAACACTACGCGAATTTCGTTGAAATTGATAGCGGCCATTACAAAGTCACTGGTAAATCTGTTAATTTCAAAAATTAAATACTTTATACGTTGGCGACACTTGGTATTGTTATTTTTTGACGGATTTGGACTGCCAGTTCTTCGTTTTTGAGCCATATATTTATTTTTCAACTGACATTTTGTGACTATGGTATTTTGTATTCGTTTTGTGCCGTTTTAAGTGGGTTTGTGAAGTAAATTGACGTGGTTTGTGCTGAAGGGTGATTATTGAAAAAAATAGCATGTTAAATTTGTCTATGGTCCATTTAATTATGCATATTTGGGTCATAGATCAATTTAGCATGCTATTTTTTTTCAAGAGTGTCAGCGGTGTGTTTTACACAGTGTAAGATGGTTTTTTTGTGGTATTATAGTATTTGTATCTTTTCTCGTGGCGAATAACGTGTGTAGTGTAGCTGTTTTTTGGTGGTGTGTTGTTTGTTGTTACGTGAAATGGCTGAACAGCTAAATCCCGTGCTGGCCTGGTCGAACGAACATCGAAGTGGAGATTGAATACACAAGAAGTAAAGAAGATATGTACCTACTAAAGTGATAGAGGCATAAGGGAAAGCTGTGAAGAAATCTGAGGAAAAACTGCTTTTTTTCGTTTTTGGGGTTATTTTTTAAATAAAAAAGTGTTGTCTCATGCAAATTCGCGCCGCCGACAATCTTTTTTAGAGGATTTCGCCCGCACGAAACCCTTCATTTTTTATTTATTTTTGGGGTTATATTTCAAATAAGTGTTGTCTCAGGTATATTATATTTTTGCTGGTATTTATATAAAAAAAAACAATAATTTTATTGCGCGAAATCCTCTGAAAAAATCCCCCATATAATAATTCATTTTAGTTCCTTCATTCGGTTCACAGTCTGCACACTTTTTAGAAAGAGACAACAACATCCGCGCTATAGCCTGTTGTACGTAGATTGCCCTGTTTCGACCGATTGGTATTTGACAGTATTTAGATATTATTTGGTATTGTTGTTTGCCATCTTATTATATTTGTAAAATTTTAAAACGCACTTTTCTAGAGTTAAATCTTATTATATTGGGCTAATGGTAAGTTAAGTTAGGTATTTTAAAAAGATTTCGCAGTTTTCCAGAGTAAAATTTTATTCTATTTGGCTGATGGTAAGTTAAGTTAGTTTTTTAAAAAATATTTATTTTCAATTTTTTCTTTGTTTTTTAAGAAAAAGTTCTTGGATTTCCCGCAATCAAATTGGAAAAATACATACATTCTGAGGTGTTTTGGGACCTTTCCGATTTTTAAAAGTTAATTTTAGCTGTCGCCATTTTAGAAACCCCACCTTCATATTGTATTCGAGGTGTCAAAAATATTCATAATACATGTGGTCATGTCCTATACAACAGCCTTTTTTCTATCAAAAGTATTCGTAATTTGATCTACCTAGAGTTACGTTTCACAGTCCTGCAGGGTCAGGAATATGGCAAAATAATCATGTTACCTGAATAAAACAAGAAAATTTCCCCACCAATTCTACCAAATTTTCATTCTCATAGCGAAAAAAAATATTTAAACTGCGACATAGCATATCCACCGTGCGTCTGCGTCTACGCCTGCTCTGGAGGTGATACGGCCGCGCGTTTCAACTCCTCTGCATCTGAGAATTCACAACCGCAGATCCAGGACTGGAAACGAATCCACAACGCTCCACTATAGCAGACGTATTGCGTCTAACGCGGCATAGTAAACGTACCTCTACTTGCAATAAAATAACACACTAAACGCAAAATAGAAAAGGAATGTGTAATTACTGCATTCACAAACAGCCTATTAAACGAATTGATGATTTTTTTAATCGATACGTGTCATCACAAAACACATCACTATCGTTAGTGCCTTCTCATTCCCGCCAGGGACGGTCCGTATATCCCTCGCCCACCTGCACCCGGGTTCGGAAAATGGTGAAAGCGATTCTCATACTAATCTATTGCGATGCTCTATATCCTGTGGTTATCTAATCAGTGATTCAAACTACTCTTTCATAGGAGCGAAGTTATCTACCTACATGCTCACTCATGCATTGACAGTTGTAGCAGTTAGATGCGTTTAGATCGTACCGCCTTAGCCAGAAGTTACCCTGATCCGGCCCACCAGTATACCAAAGGCCAAATTATGGTTGTGAGAAAAGAACACCTGCTATTTCAAAGGGATGTGAAAATTGTCGACCGTTATTGAAAAATATGACTGACTGACTGACTATCTTGTAGTTTAGCTTCAGCCTATATTCGTCACAGACTCTTGTAGTAATATTACCAATGAGAGCTAGAGTTCTTCCACGCTGCTGGCAATTAGTACAGTGTCATCGGCATATTATGTTATATTCTTGATGTTTACGCCATTTACCTTGACCTCACTTTCAAATTTATGTATTGCTTCGATACGTAAAGCAATGTATAGTTTTAAAAATAAACTGGACATTTTTTTATAAGTGAACAGATGTTAGGTCTTTACTACAAGTGGGTTTCTCATGATTAATTATCTTATTTGACGTCACGGAAATGTGGCCGATCGGGTGGGGATACGCAAGCGCCCAAGTCGGGGTTGAGGTCCGTTTGGTCCTTTTGGTCCGTGCATATAATTGAAGGCGACTCCCGCAATGGCCCGTTCCTTTTCGCCCAATGATAAATTCCGTTCGACAGTAAAATGGCCGACTGTCGCATTTTTGCCCGCTTTGTTCCTTTTCGACACACCGCGTCCATTAGTCGAAGAGCCCGCTGCAGGTTTTCACTACAATGTTATAACTATATGTATGTATACATACTTATCTAATCTATATTATAACTTAACTATGCTGGTTAGTGTATTAACTTTCACAAAATTGATATTTTAAATGCCACGGACCGAGAAAAAAGCAACTGCTTTTAAATATCGATTTCACGAGCACTGTCTGAAAGTATTCGCGCTTGTGATAGGGCAGCATCATAATCCTGGCATAGGTCTGCCTCACGTCTAGCACCCCGAATTCGCGGCACAGCTCACTCCAGTGAGAGTTCAATGAATACTGAGCGGTAGGTACGTGTTCGCGCTGAACACGTTTTGGTAACGCTCAACTTTCATTCAGACCTCGCCACTTCGTTAACTTCGCGACCTGGAATCAAATTCTATGTCTTACGCGAAGTTAACGAAGTGGTGAAGTATGCAATGAAAGTTGAGCGTTACCAAAACGTCTTCAGCGCGAACGCGTACAGCTCAGTTTCCATAGCGCTCTGACGCGTGTGTCGATTGAACGGCTAAGCAACGACAAACTCATTCGTGGTGAATGTAAACGAGTCGTCTAACATCAACAACAATGAAGCACGGGAATTGGCTGACCAGGACAACGCCCAGGGGGTCCTTGTAAAAGCGCGCGCGATGTAAATCCTAAGCGCGCGGCTTCTCCGACTCCGGGCCCTTCCGGTGTACGTGCTACAGGACACGCACCGACAAACTCATTAGTGGTAACTGTCAGAGTCATCTAACATCAACAATAATGGATCCGGATCAACGATTCAACAAAATTTTGGACCACCAATGTCGACGTTTGAGCAGTCTCTGTTGGATATCATTTTACGAGTCAGTTTTTCAACAACCCATTCTGTCACGTTAGCAGTGTCTACGAGAATCTGTGGTTCAGGAATCAGATAAGTCTCTACAGTTGGAAGAACGTATTTGTGCTATCTTAACTTTTTTTAAAACAAACTTGTACTTCTACTTATGTGTATTTCATTTTATTTGGCAATTAATGAGACATAAGTGAACATTATGATTCCATGTTCGGTAGGTACCACAAACTGCGATCTACCGAGGGCAATTTTATTTTGTTACTGACATGCCGTTCTTAACTCTCACTTCCTATCTGTGTCAACTCCTTGAAACCATACTTTGTTCGGAAAGCTTTCCGAAATCTATCCCCAGCGCTGACTGTGAAGATTTATAAGATCTATGTTCGACCGCTGTCGGGAGTATGGATTTCAAATATGGAACCCAATTGACTTGCTTGTGCGACGTCAGAGCTGTTTGTTTCACAACAATTCTATATAGGTTGCTAACTATGAAATATGAGGACTAGCTTACAAGATTAAATATGCCAGCACTATACGAGATACGATTAACATGCGATATTATTGAAACCTACAAGGTGCTGAACAATCATTACAGTTTGTCCTAAGCGCCAACCCACACCTGCGGGGACATTCACAGAACTTCAATTAATCCCCGAATAAACTTTTTTGTGAGAGAACTTGATTGTGTAAACAAATTCAAAAATAATTATGGTAGTTTTAAACAGACTTGACAGTTAATGGATGTTCGTCACGGATTATTATTGGTATACATTCACTATACCAACAACAATAATAATATTAATAAACTAAAACCCACATGTTCCGTCAAAACCCAAAACATCCATTACAAAAAAAACGAAATCGTAAAATCGGTGATTTCGAAACCCAGAAATCGTACAAAACGTTTAATTCTAATTGTGGTTTATTGCCGGCAATTGGCACCCGGATTGAAATTTTGAAACGGCTATATCATTTCAGCGATGGGATTGACGACATTGTAGCTGTCGACTATTGTCTATGACCTGAAGCGGACAAAGTAACATATAGTAAAATGTTCAAGAGAGGCAGATACGCGTAATCAGGAATGCACGTGGTTCCCCAGGCACTCTGGTATACCTATTCGGCAATGAGTCGACCGTTAAAATTGCCAACCAGGCACATTCCAGAGTAGTACTTCTCGGAATTAGGATCCTGGCTTCTAACCTCGTATTAATTATCGTAGGAAACTTTAAAGAGTAATAGGTGAAATCCTAGATATATACAAGTGAGATACAGGGAAAACAATTTTCCATAATAAACCCTGAAATCCCCACAAACCTGTGGTTTTATAAGAAGACATAAGCGCAAATAGATTACATCCATCAGTGATGCCATCACATCTCTTCCTCATCAATGTCCTTTACTGTTCTCACTAGGATTGTGGATACCCCATCATGAGACCATATTTTCTATCCTAGACTATATTTCCCATATTTTTTAACTAGCCCATAGGTACTTCATAATTACCCTTCATTGATCCCAAATCTAGTGAAAATTAAAATTTAATTGCCGACCAAAATGTATAGTGGGCAATTTGTAATACAGTTATACACTGCCTTACTTTAAAATCCTTGCTCAGGGTGTATGTTTCAATCGTTAGCTATACAAAATAAGGCGTGGATACCTGCAGCGAACCCTTGGACGGAATTGAAGCCGAGCGCTCGACAGGCTTCATGCTATTATACCTTCCGAACAACCAGCAACCGCATACATTCACTATACCTAATAGGTTTAATTCTCATTTCAATTAACTGCCAGGCGCTTATCCTTTTGCTTTACTAATATATTAATTAGGAGAGATTAGTAATGAATACAACAAACAAAAGTTGCAGTTCTAAATCTCCAAATTCAGTTTATAATTTATCTCACACGCAGTGCCGTATTTATGCCTAGGGGCCTAGAGCGGCAAATTCGAAGGGGCGGCAATTGAGCTAGAGAAATATAAATAAGTATGTGGTAAAAAATCATACGTGTACATTTTGATCGTAATTTTAATAAGAGCGTGGCCGACAAATCACATAAAAAGGATCTAGGTAGGTACATAGTAGTACTATGGTAGGTACCAAGACATCCCACGGTGGTACAGTCCGTTTTTTCGACCGAGTGTCAATAAAGTAATTTATAACAAAGGAAAACAGATGTGCCTGCAAAGTTTACGAAGACCACATGTAAGGCAAGACCTTTAAAAATTGACGAAAAGGTTCCATAATATTATACATTGCATGCTGCATTTGTGAATTGTGATTTCACAGTTGCAATTTTATATTTACATTAGAATTGTTGGCTGAATTCTAACTGCACATATTCGCCATTATGGAAATATTGGTACCAGAAAAAACATCATATCGCTCTTCTCAAACCTATGACGAGTTTATGACAATAAAAGCAAAAAAAGTTATCCGAAAATTTGAAAACAATTAAAAACGTGTTTTTAAAAAGGTTTTTTTATTTATTATTTTATTTTGTGCTTTATAGTTAGAATTTTCAATAACACGGGCGGAGCCGCGGGCACATATATATTGAGAACACTATATTATGTTGTCACCAGACTAAGACTGTCTGCCAAATTTCAGCTCAATCAGTTAAGGGGAACTGGTTTAAAATTCAGCTGCAAGATTTGACCCACACATACTACTAAGACACTAACAAACCAACTAATAAACTAACTAACAGGTCAAGTTAAATAAATGTTTGTAAATAGAGAATCTTGGCGCTCGATTTTTTAAAGCCCTTAGAGTTCACTACATTTTGCTCAAATAAACAAGGGGCGGCAAAATGGTCAGCCTAGGGCGGCGCCAATACTAAATACGGCCCTACTCACACACACCTAGATCTCACAACTAAGATTACATAATTATGTACGAAGATATTTTTATATTACTTATAGTGGCTATTAAATAAGTAATTTCCGGGAAATTTGAAGTTTTCAGTTTTAACATTTTCATTCGGTTAATAAAGTGATGTGCAAATTATTTAGAAGAGACAAAATTTTTCTTCAAATCAGGAGTTTATTGATTAATGTTAAAGTTAATACACATTCACTAAATAGTATTATTTCATATGTCCACCATTAGCATATATTACATATTTAATTATAATCGCCATGGATAAAACCAATCTTTCACAAAAAATACAGTTTTTGATAATGGAACAAAAAGTAAATTACTGATAAAATCAATTTATTTTGTGTTGAGCAATTCTCTTTGTCAAGACTTTCTTTGTGACGATAGCCCACAGATCGCGGATACAAGGAGCCCTTAACTCGGAATGCCTCCCGAGATCGGGTATACATCGGATCGTTTCTAAGGATAGGTGATGCCAGGTCAACAACTATCCCAGCGTCTTAGGTCGTATTACGCTTTCAGACCTCTCGGTTATTCGTCAGTCGACCAAGGCCGGTAAACCGACCTTGCTCGACTTCGATCTCGACGGCCGGCAAATCGACCTTGAAGACGTGCGTCTTCGTCCTTGAGGCCTTCTATCTGCAGTAGGCAATACTTTCCATTCCGCATTGTGTTTTAGAAATACTCGAACTTCCGGGTCTCTATAATGTTCATTGGCACTGGTTTTATTTGAAATGTCGCAAATACACTGTCGTTTCGACCTCGATTAACCAACAATATTTTAAGCATTCTTCTGTAAAGCCAAATTTCAAAAGCGGCTATCTTTTTACATGGACATGTTCTGTATGAGCGTCCATGATTCAGTGCAATACAAAAAGACGGGGAAATCGCGTAACCGGAGTCGTAGGCTCAAGATTCGGGGACATCAGCTTGGTCAGTTTATAGAAGGCTTGCCATGCTTGTTCAATTCTACAACGGATCTCCAAGCTTAAATTCCATTTCTCATTCACGTATTTTTTTAATTATTTTTTTATTTTGACTTGGGGCTGTTTCAGCCCCTGTTTCAAGGTTTACTGAGCCTTGTATCACTGTGACCATTAATGGTATATTGTGATCGCCACCTACTATAGTTCCGTGTTAAGTTTAGCATCGTTTAAGAACCGCAGCAAGTTTTCGGCGCTGTATTGTTTTACCTCTTCAGCTTGAAGGTAATAGCCACCCAGGTGGGTCTTTCTTCTACGTATCAGTGGGCCACATTCGCACACGACGTGCAAGGGAGTTTCGTCTGCAGTTTGTCAGAACTAGCACACTTTAGTGTCCCGGAGTTTGAGGTTGATCATGGGTGTGTTAAGGCAACAATGCCCCGTGAGCGCCCTCACCAGCATGCGTAAATTGTTCCTATTTAGTGCTAAAGCCTCGTGGGCCATCTTAAGACCGTAAGCTTTGATTAGCGCTGTAGAATGATTCAAGCCTGGCGTGTTGTTCCAGTGTGTGAAGGATAGTTCTAAATATACTATTTACACAGCTCGCGAAAAACACGTATTATGTAAACGCCACTCTAAGAAGAAATTTCCTCCGTTGTATAATCTGCCTCTTCGCAAATTACTTATACAAATATTTTTGTAAGTATAAGTCATATGGCAATCTATCAGACATTCATTCGATTATCCATGTTCGCTCTCAAGCCAAACAGCGTAAAAATTAATGCCTCTAAATATACATAAACAAAACGGAATCCTCATTTTTTGCCAATCCTAAAGCGTTTTGGTCATATATAAAAGGTAACACTCATCTAGTTCTGTCCCATCTACAATGTTTTGTGGTCCGGTATCTGCCTCGAATGGCACAGATGTATGTGAATTATTCTCCTCTTATTTATTATTGGGGTGTTATGGGCTTTTACGTGTCACGTTGACCAAGCAGTGATCTATTGTGACGGCTATTCTCCTCTTACTTCACTTCGGTGTTTCTTCAGAATTCTTCGAGTGAACATGTTAATAATTATGAAGATCCTAATGTATTATCCAACGGTGACATAAATCATATCGAAATTAAAGAATAGGATGTGTTGAGCCTAGTTAAAAAAATCCACCTAACGAAATTGGCCAGACCAGATGACCTGGCTCCCTTATTTACAAGTATTGTTAGTTGTGCTAGTAGTATTGCGTTGCCTTTGTCGCTACTTTTTCGTCATACGCTGGATGAAGGTGTTATGCCTGAAATATGGAAGCGAGCGTATGTGTCCCCGATCCATAAAGGACGCCCTAGAAATTGTATTAGTAACTACTGCCCTATTTCAAAATTTTGGTCTGCTGGTCTACTATTCCTTTAGGAGTCCCACAGGACACCTTATTAGGCCCACTATTGTTCACTATATTTAATCAGGATATAGGCCCATGTTTTAAAAATTCAGTCTTTCTTTTGTTTGCTGACGACATAAATATTCTAAAAGCAATAATTAATCATGGTGGTATCCGCTTCCTGCAGGAGGACTTGTTATGCTTGAATAGGTACTGCATAACCAACAAATTAGACTTAAACATTGCCAAATGTTCCACGATTACTTTTAGTCCTAAAAATAACCCTCTTCCTATTATTTCCTTCATAATTCTGCCTTAAGTAGGGTAATTAAGATTAGGGATCTAGGTGTAATACCTAATTCTAAACTACTATTTGATGCCCACGTTGACAGTATTGTTGCGAAAGCATCTAAAGTCTTAAGATTTATTATGACAACCAGCCAACATTTTAATAATATAAAAACTATTAAATTTCTCTACTGTGCCTAAGTTCGCAGTCATTTTGAATATGCATCTTAGTTGTTATGAGGTGTATACATAGCGAATAGAAGCTATCCAAAGGAAATGTCTTCAATACTTAAAATATAAATGTCGGAAACGTGATCCAGACTACTATTCTTATTGTATCCGTCATCTGCTGCCGCGGGCTCTGCGTAGAAACATAGCTGATATATCACTTTTGCTACGAATTGTAAATGGCACGATCGACTGTCCCGAACTATTGTCCAAAATATCTTTCCGCACTCCTATAGCCGCGCACTCAGAAATAAGTACCTTCTTATTGTACCTAGTTTTAAAACTAAATATAGGAGTAATTCGTATTTTATAAGGGTATGCTTTGATATTGACCCCTTTTTCACAGATATAGCTACCATAAGAAATCATGTTGTAGGACGATTTTGTGGTGGCCAGTCTTAGTGCTATTCTTGTTATTTCAGCTGTCAGTAGGTTTAATTGTACTAGTTTATTTATGTTTTTAAGTTACGTTATTATCCGTGGCAACATGTGAATGGGTTCAAATTTCAATATAATTATTGGCTATAAGTTATCCATAAGAAAATAAAATAGGTTTTTGAGCATTAGGTTTGCCAAGCTTTTTGGTACGCCACAGCGTGGTTCAGGACCGCATAACGTTCCCAATTTGCTCCCGCCTTAGCAAGTTCGTCGGCTTTTGCATTGCCTTCGATCCCTGTATGACCGGGAACCCATCTTAGACAACCCTTTTCTTTTCGCTCAGGGAGTTCAAAAATGCTACGCAGTTTTGCACTAGCTTTGAGCATATAGTGTCTGAAGCTAGTGCTAAAAGAGCTGCCTATGAGAATCCGTTCATTCATGTAACATCCAAGGTATTTATTTATATTTCTCAGCTATTCGCCACAAAGATAGAAGATTGTGAATAATCAATGCGATCAATTATAATAAACGTGGCCTGTTTCTATTGATGCGCAAACCGTAATTTTTACCTACATCATTTAGGCTTTGCATAAGTTGCTGCAGATCGCTGAAGTTGGTGGCAAGCAAAACTGTGTCATCGGCATAACGAAGGTTGTTGACGAGAACTCCGTTTATTTTAATACCCTCATTCCGATTAGCAAACGCCTCTTTAAAAACGGCCTCAGATTAGATGGTTCGATTAGATAGATTAGATGTCGTTCACCTCTCGAATTTCCTATTAACTCAATTGTTTATCTTTAGACTAAAATATTACATTATTGTAGCTCGAATATTATCGCGGTTGTTTGATATTATAAATAAGATTAAAGCTATTTACCGTGTGAAGTTTTTAGTACTCGACGTTTCGGCGATGTTGCAACCGCCGTTGTTCAGAGTAAACTATAGTGCTGACAATCGTCATCCGTTGTTCTGCAGGTAGGCGGCAAACTGCTGATGTTACTACGCATATTATATCGGAGGTGGGACGGCAGATTCGGAGCGCGCGAATTTTGAAAATCTACCGTGCACACAACACTCATTGTATCTTGTGTTGCATCCTTGCGCTCGGCGATGGGCATTGAGAACATTTTAAGTAGACGATTCCACGCAGTAGAGAGTTTGAAACCGTAGTCTCTGTCGAAGTTTGGGGTTCTTCTTATTTCAATGGCTTCCCGGATCATGTGCAGAAAGTAAAATTGTTCATTGGATAGCACAATGAGATTTTGAAACTGCATCCACTAATTAATTTCGCTATCCAATGTGTGTTCGCAGATCGCCGATTTTTCTCGCTGAACGTTTTTAACAGTTTTAATGTGTTCCATCAGTAGAGTGGTTAACGGCCGTTTCGTTTGTCCAACGTAGGCTAACACACAGCTACATTCGATTTTATACACACCCGCAGTTTGCAGTGGTATTACATTATTTACAGGCCTCAGAGATCGAGGTATATTTTGGATAGGTTTGAAGGTCGTCTTTATAACGAATTTGTTTAGAATCTTACGATCTGTCACGTCGTTGACGTATGGTAAGAATGCTTTCGATACCCTGTACACCCTAGAATACCCTGGACAACGGCGGTTTCAACATCGCCGAAACGCCGAGTGCTAAAATTTGTTTAACCTTATTTATAAATAAATTAGCTGTTTAATTCCAGCAGATACAGGCTATGACTGATATCTCTCGAGTCTAACCCTATATGTGTTAAAATCTCGATTTGTTTGCTGTGTTTCACCATGTCGAAGGCTTTGTCGTAGTCAATTAAGCATGCAAACACTGCAGCTTCAATACCAATCAACTACTGATAACGAATGGAACATGTGTATCAGTTTTTTCACCACTCCGAATATAGTCTAGGAACGCATAGAATGCTTATTGCAAGTCTGATCCTTCCATTACATCCATCCGTCATCACAATAAGCTTTGTACGTGTCCGTGCACGTACACTGTATCATTTGTTAATTGTATTCGTTCCTTTAGAGCAGCGTTTCCTAACCTGTGGTCCGTGGACCCCTAAGGGTCCGTGAGTATATCTGTGGGGGTCCGCAGGCTCATCTTTGGACTATATAAAAGTAATACATAAATCCTACCAAAAAGTCTCGAGATCGTAACCGCTACGCTTAGCATAGCGATTGCGCGCTAGGGCGGAGCAGATGAGTGAGTGAAGGAAGTGCGGGCTTCATGGTCTTCACACTACCCCGCGGCTCTTCGCGAGCTTACTGATATTACTAGCCTGACAACGACACAGGAAAACCAATTAGTATAAATATCCTGTGATTCAGCTTTGAAACGGAATTTCAAAGAGTGTTCTTTGTCAAGTTTGGGATGATTTTAAAGAAATATCAGAAGAAGCACTGATATATTTACTGCTTTCTTCAACCACATACCTATGTGAAAAGGCATTCTCAACTTATGTATATACTAAAAACAAATAGAGCAACAAATTACAAGTGAAACAAGTTTTGAGACTGCAACTTAGTAGTAGTATCGACTTGAATATCATTGATTTAGTTGCAAAAATGCAATGCCAACCGTCATATTGAAAATTACATGATAACGCATCTATAATTATGTTACAAAATTACAGGTAGTGTGTTAAAAAGTATTTTTATATATATTTGTAGTCCTAATATAAATGATCCAAATTTATTACTTTTTTTTTTATTAAGGGGGTCCCTGGTAATTATGATTTATTTCCTAGGGGTCTGTAGCTGGAAAAGATTGGGAAACGCTGATCTAAATCAAAGTTTACAGGAGAGACAAAAATCGACTATTTTGGGGAATCGAGTTTTTCCTAAAACCCTATATTCCTATTCATTATATATTAGTCTTATCTAAAAACTCTAGTGTTTTTTTTCCATAAAATCCATATTTCACAATAAAAGGACTTATTCTGTTATTGTTTGCGGATTTCTGCATCCGGCTTTTATACCGTGGGCGATATTGATCTCCGCTCACACTTCTCTCTTAAGGGTGGATTTCGCCTCAGCTTCGGTGGTGGCTACGTATAGTACGCAGCAGCGTCGATGTCTTAACGTATTTTCACGGTGTCGACTGATTGAAACTTCAACTTCGCAGAAATTGTACTTTATTAAATAGTGTACGAGTGAACTATTTGAGTGCGCGCTGCCTCTTCGTTCTCTTACCTCAACGTGCGCAAGAATGCATACTATACGGCTTAATCTTAATGTACGATACATGTAGATTTATTGACTAAAGCTATGTAATATTGAATTTAAATTGGCTCGGAGGGTCACCAACTTCATTGTTATATATAGGGCTTAAGGCCACAGCCCCCTTAATACTAAGTAACTCTTATAAATATAATAACTATTTTCATATGATTTAGTACTTTATCTTATTCTATCGCATATGACGATTGTTAGCCCTCAACGTGTCTGCGCGCCCAGACGAAGGAATTTCGCTGGCGACCGCGTAATCTGACACCGTGCTTCCGTCGCTGAGCTTCAGGTCAAGTGCGGGTGAATTCTTAGGTACCGGACAAGCCAAAGATGCTTAAATCGTCTATTTCTCGGCACAGTTAACTAAAAAAGGCTGAAAAAGCCATTAAATATTATTCATTTTCCATTAAATATTATGGTTATAACAATAAAACTAATTAAAATTACCTAGCATTTAAATTTCAAATGACATGAAAACGCAATATGTTTAAAATTAATTTTATTCTAATGCTTCTACAATTTTTAAAATAACCTATGATCAATTATTCATTTTATGACATTTTATGATACAAAATTTTGATATAACTGAATAAGTGAATAGCGAATAAGTCTTACCGATTTTTCGGTTACTTCAACATTTTACATTTTATAATGACTTATTCAATTTTACCCCATCTGAAATGTCCTAGAAGTAGCTCTCTGATTGCTTATTTAGTTAGTGCGTTTTATAGAAAATTAAATTTCAACGTCGGTAATGAATTTCCCCAACATCGCTACTTATTCCGTTATTGATTTTCGTAGCAGATATCTTTTACGATTTGCGATGGTTTCTTCGTGGAAAATAGAGTTGCTGCTTCAGCGTAATATTTATATCGCTTTACAAATAAACAGATATTATTCATATGTAGTAGCCGATACGCGATCGGCCCACTCGTAGCAGACGGCGGGGCACAACTGTTGTAAAAATTGACTGCTAACGCTGAAATCGCATTGCATTCTTCGGAAATACTGTACAAGTTTACGAACACTATGCCCTTTCCAGGAATGGACGAGGTACATAATATTATGCAAATTTTATACGTATAAAAAGTTCAGTTTTTTATGCAGTAAAAATAAACGGGCCAACACGACTTAAATCAACTTTCCCATACGTGCGTTAGTGATGAAAACTGAAATCTCTAAGAAACAGGGACTAAAAAACGGTTGGAACTGTATGGGTATGCACAGTATGTAATGAATGTCGGAATGCACGTAATGTAACTGTGATGAAATGCACAGTCGAGGAATTGACCTGAGTAGGTTAATCTAATCATTAGATTTAATGTGTTACATTAGATTCTAATGTGTTATGAATAACTAATTCATAAAAGAAATCGGGTGTTTGACGAGGCGCTATGGGCACTACTTCGCATTTTGGTGTGTCATGTACATCCTGACACTATCAGCAGGAGGTGTCACCTGCTACGAGCGAACTCGTCCGACTCGTTCACCCCGGAGCGTTTTAACAATACGTTAGTTCTATCACCCCGAGGCGAAACGCAGAGATTTTAGTCGATACGCCGATCAACGATGACTTATTAATCTACTTACCAAGCTCCTTACCGCGGGGCACTGGGAATTTTCAAACCCAGTGGGCCTCCCCGCGCCCTTACTTCCAGATACGAATCAGATTCCTCCGATTCCCCGTCTGGTCACAGGTCCGAGGTCGCTTGCGCGGTCCTCTACTTCTAA
>JAOPUG010000099.1:11915603-11927464 GCA_027564375.1 Micropterix facetella
ATAAAAAATAATCATCCATATTCACTATTAAATATTACTTATTATTGTATGTTTTTTAAAATTTATTTTTCAATTTTTTTATGCACACTGTATACATTAAACTTGCGGTACCCATAGATTCTTTTCTCAAATAAAAGAATAGTATATTTTTAAAATAATATTTCCTACAGCACGTTTCAATTAATTTTCTTATTCAAATGCGCCGAGCTGTCTTCGTTCGGTACATTTTTATGGGATATTCTTATGAGATTTTTTTACAAACATTATCAACTTAAAACGGTCCAAACAGTGTTGAGAGTTTCGTATTCGAATTCTTTTTGGATCGAGAGTAAGCAAATGCGGCATCCAATGATTTTTTTGACAGCTTGAAAAAAGATGTTCGCTTGATCGATTTTAAATTTAGAACATTGATAGTTAGGAACTCCTTTTAAAAACGTAGTAAAAAAAAAAAAATTTTAGGGTACTTATCCCACTTATGTACCTAGGTATTTATTAATGGCTGTCACCATTTTTAAAATTCAAAATGCGATACAGAGCGTGACAAGAAGTGCAAATTATGCTTTGCTAATAATAATGAACATTATGAAAATTTGATAGGGTAAATTTTTATTTGGTTACGTAAGCTAAAACAATTCATAATTAGAAAATATATGTCGTTTACCTCCTAAATCCATGGGTTTGAATTATTATTTCCCTGTGTCATTTATCTCTGTGACTGGCATTTTCTTGCCTGTTCATATTTGGTCATAAAATTCAGCATATTTCAAACTACCCATAGGCTGCCATCAAAATCTCGAAATTGAAAGAAAATATTCTGGGGTCTTCATAATATAAAATGATCTATAAATGTGACATAATTTTTTAATGGTACGATTACCTACCTATACATAAGAGTAGGTATACGTCAAGGATTTTAACTTTATACATTCCACTACAAAACCTAAGGCAAAAGGAAAAAACATCCCACTACAAAAACTTTCTCAATAATCGAGAAAGCTTCGGATCGGTTTCTAGAGGTCGATTCGGTCTCTAAACAATATAATTTCCCTGAAAGTCTCAGATGCACAGCCCTCCGTCCAACTTTTTACTCCCTATCTCGGAAGATGGCTCTTATTGTAGAATTAACCGATCCATGGGAATCAAATATCCCAAAAGAACACAAGTACAAATTAAATAAATACCATGATCTCGCAAATGCCGCCACTCGGAACGGCTTCACTGTCCGCCTCGAAGTTGGCGCTCATGGCCTTCCAGCCAAATCTCTATTTCACCTATTTAAGGATCTTGGTCTTTCCAGGAAAATAATTACCTCCTTCCTAGAAAAATGATCTAAAACCGCAATTTCCGCATCTCAAATTCTATGGCTTCAAAGGGGAAGTGAATGGGTGGTAAAGTATACGCTCACATGTGGCAAGACAGCTGTCCTAATCCTACCACAGCCGGTCGTTAGTCCGGAGGTCACCGCTCACCCTCCAGAAGTGTAACAATAGTATTATGATAGGCCCGACCTTGGTCAGTGAATTCCATGGCAGCTCTGTTTGTACTTACTTACTGTGAATATGTACTACTGTATACAGTCATCTATAAAAACATTAAATATTAATGTTGACGCGAACGGTTTTTTTAGGGCACGCGCATTTGTGATAAATCTGCTGACATGTTTGTTGCTTGTCCGCCCGTTAAACTCACTTTGGGCTGGGAAGTCATAAGCTAAAACCATTCATAGTTTGAAAATCTACATTAAACTCTATCTATGTCCTAAAACTCTATCTATGTGCTATGGTAATATGACTTCATTAAATATAAAATATTAAAAGGGATGAGAAATGCTTCCTTGATAAGGGAGGCTGCCTTAAGAAGAATGAAAGCGGAAAAAAATCAGTAAAGCTTTGATCGAAGTGTGAAAAGGAGGCGGCATTAAAAGAATTTAAAAAAAAATAACTAAAGCCGTTTTTTGAGTCACGGGTCGGTGAGAACAATGTTTACTAGGGTATACTTTTGCGGGTCGCACGCCTTGCGAGTTGATTTTGTGTACAGCCATAAACATCGATACGTAGCAAGTGATTATCGAAGTGCAGTTGCAAATATCATTTGGAATGCATCTCTTGATATAGGTACTATATAAACATAAGTATGCCCGACAAGCGGCATAGCTGGGAATTTGTCAAACTTTGGTGGCCCAGTCATTCTGAAATACTTGAATAATTTATCTGGATTATCTTTGAGTTTAATGAATTTGCTTGGAAACTCTCCTGTTAATAATCTAGTCGCTATTATGACTGGATGAAGGTGAATTCGACGCCGTTGTTTTCTAATATAGTAACACAGTAAAATTCGTCCCGTGAAATCCATTGCGGCGCACAACTGTACCTGTCCCTTACCCGCGTTACACTAAAAACATAGGATGCGGGCGCCACGAGACGTGCACCCGCGCTGCGGGCGACCCTGACTCAAAAAATGGCCTTAGGTTTTGAACAAGCTTGAATTAAGGCGTTAAACAAGCAGATTATAGGAGTTGTAAATGCGTTATCTGTGTTTAAAAAAAGTGAAAGCTGTTGTACGGAACTCAAAAATATAACATCCCAATTTCATAATGAGTGTAATTTACGAATTGTGTTGAGGGAACAGTGGGAGGAAAGAGGAGTAAGTGGGGTGGGAGATGCGAAGCGAAAGGATTGGAGAAAAGAATCGAGGCAGTTGGTCGATGGAGTTATAGGTGGTACTCAATTGTATTGTAAGGGTCAAATTGGTTTTTTTAAACATACAAATCATTTTTTTTCAGTCAGTATTTGTCTTGAACAAAGGGTTAAAAGAGATGGGCGCGAGACAATTCATAAATTAGTTTACTTTTATTCTTAATACGAATTCAAAAAAAGGGAGCCGAGGAAACGTTATTGCGAAATAACTTGTGAATAAAAAGTTATTTTTGGGATTAGCGATTATTGATTTAAATTGACCAGGTGGCCATTAACATTATAACAGTTTAATTACACCCTTCTGGATTTCAAATTCTGTTAATCAATTGAAACTTTATGGATTACCTAAAGCCCTGGCTCGGTATACCACAGTTGGGCGGCGCTGAACAAAAATAACTACCAAGAGAAGGTACACTCAGTTAATGTTTCGTCGTTGGTTATCGTTTATGTAAGGTAGCAAAGAAAATTATTTGTCGGTGGCGACGATTAAATTAAATTAAATCAGAAAAAATGGGTGGTTTTTTTTTATTAGATTAAAGGAAGTAATGATTTAACCAAATCATTAATAAATAATTAAAAGTTCTTAGAAATTTAAGTAGTTTTATTATCCTAGTATCTTCTTCTTTCATCATTTGAATTAGAATATCCTTTTAGAGAATCCAATTCAATCTAGTGACAAGTTTTCGCCGAAATTTATTTAGCATTATTTACATACGATTCAAAGATGGATATTTGATCACATATTTGAATTGAATATTTGTTTGCAACTGGATGAAATAAGCTGTCATCTGATTTTTTTAACACACAAGAAAATTAATCCATGACCTTCATGGGAAAGTCGGAATTGGCCATTGAAGTGAGACAGCAACTTACTCAAACTATTTGTACGAGTGACAAGTATCCCATCAGCTGTATTGCTGTACCAATTGCTGATTAATAAATTAATTCAAGAAGTCCAAAAATCAAACACTTAATCTTTATTGAAATTTAAGTTGCAGTATAAAATTAATTATACAACCAATGACTGATTCTGTAAGCAAAACGAGCATCTCGTGATATTTTGAATTCATGATTATGTGCAAAGTGTACAAATAACAGGGAGAGCTTCGAAGGGAGAGTGAATGGGTGGTAAGGTGGACGCTTACATGTGGCAAAACAGCTGTCCTAAACCTACCACAGCCGGTCGTTAGTCCGGAGTCCACCACTCACCCCCAGAAATGTTACAATAGTATTATGATGGGCCCGACCTCGGCCGCTGAATTTCATGGCAAATCCGTTTGTACTTACTTACTTTAAGTGTAAAAATACACATTACAATAAGTGTAGTGTATATAAGATATTTTCCTTCATAAAATTTCTAATTATTTTACTTGTATTCTTTCTTGTTCATTTAGCGAATGGAAAATATCATAAAACACTTGCTTTGCATTACAGAATATCCCCAATATTACAAGATTAATAATAAATAAATAAAAATATAGTCCAGACCAACTAGCAGTTCCGGTATGAGTACCCTTCTTTGTATGTAGATAAAAACATAACTACCCTAACATTACAGCGGGTATGCTTAAAAGCAATAATAATACGCTACATACACTAACGCTACATTAAAGTAAATATTTACAAAAAAAAAATGAAAAATATTTTTTTTTATGTTGAAAAACTAGTACTGCTGACAATGTTGAAAACTAGTACTCTAGGTTTAACTGGAGATAGTTCTTTCTTTAATCTCCACAGAGAAGTGTTACAATTGTCGTGAATTACCTGTTGTTAAAAATGAAAAATGACAGTGCTTATATCTTTTGATAAAATGCTTTGTGTAGTTCCAATTTACGTTGTTTTAAAACTATACTTGGTATCAGACTGCATACATGCTCGCTGGCCTGCTCGATTATGATAGTAAAAGTGCGTAATATTTTTTTCCTTAAAGAATATGCAGCTTGGTACGAACATAAACAAAACAGTATACCACGAGTGGTTAGTGACCATTTTGGCTATTTAAATCTTGCAATGTTATTCAGAACACCATACATGTAATTGCAAGCCAGGAAATGCGCGATCGCGCTTGTGGTATTCTAACTTGGATTTTCACTGAATTGTAACATAGAGCAGGCCATACTTTTCGTTTCGCATTATGTGTCCAAGTTACTGAAGTTTCAGCTCTTTATAATGTTCATTAACGGACCCATGCTATCTTGAACATACATATTTCAAATGCTTGTCTTTTTACACATATTCTGCATTGAGTGTCAATGATCAATGTCAATGTTCTAAAAGAAAGGAGAAGACGGAGCAATGTATAATCGACGATAGATTTGTAGGCTCTTACATCAGCGGCAAAGTTTATATTAAAGAAACTTTCTACAGCAGTTTCAAATGACCGGTGACCTGATCGATGATATCTTTGGGGGCAGGTCCAACGCCGAGTACGGTCAGCGTATTGGGTGCGATTTGAGTTCGTCCAGCGTCTCTAATCAGAGAGGTGATGATACCGAGTTGCTTGGCGTTTGCTGCGATCTCTTTCATATCAGCCTCGTTGTCTATCTTGAGGGCGACCTTAGCCTGTCCTGTGTACTCCCACTTTTTGAGTGACGTCGGGTCCTTTTTGAGGGCCTTGGAGTATGCGCCAACTGCGGCATGCGCGCACTGTGCTGCTATTTTGCCCTTGCCCATCCCCAGGTCTGTTCGCACCACCAGAACTAGCTTATATTCCGAGTTAGAGTTGAGAAATTTCTGAAAAAAAGAAAAAAAATATTATAGACAGAGTTATAGTTTAAGGGCCTTGAGTTTCCTTCGTCCTTCGTCCACGATGCTACTTAAAACAAGTAGTAACGACCTCAGATCATCGATGAGTAGCTTCAATGCCACAGCACTATTATTACTTCGATAGCGTCCATACACGGCGCAATCAATCACAACCTGGTTCGTAACGCATTAGTAACTAATTACGCGCGACCCGGCATGAGTTTCAAAGATTCCCGAAAATGTGCTGCGGTTAAAATGAATGAGCAAGCATTAAACATACAATTCGTCCAGTAGAAAAGCATGCGTGCTTATATAATTACAATTTGACGGAGTATTCGCGTAAGGATGTAACAGAAAAAGTAGTTATATTAGCAGTTTTCATGTGAATGGCATCCGTATCAGATTAATACTATCCGTACCAGATTAAGATAAGAATCTTTAGACATTCTATAAAACTGCATAAATTTGCTGTCGTTTTCGCGCAGTTCATTTGCTGCACTGACAATGTGCGGTTGATGTTATTATCTATATAGGGGTGTATCCAAAGAGCGTGATGATAATTGTCGGTCACAAAGAGACAAAACTTAGCAAGGAGACAATCTAGGGTTGTCAATTTTAAAAACATAAGAAATGTCCAGAAAATCTCTGCTCCAAGAGAGAGAAATATAACTAACCATGATTAAAATAAATGCAGTAAGTAAGTAAGTACAAAAAGAGCTGCCATGGAATTCACCGACCAGAGTCGGGTCCATCACAATACTATTGTTACACTTTCGAGGGGTGAGCGGTGGACTCCGGACTAACGACCGGCTGTGGATTTAGGACTTAGGACTTACCACCCATTCACTCCCCCTTCGAAGTCATAGGTTTTGAGATGCGGAAATCCCAGTTTTAGATATTTTTTCTAGGAAGGAATCTGGAGAGACTAAAATCCTTAAGTAGGTGAAATGGAGATTTAGCTTTGAGGCCACGAGTGCTAATTTTCAACGCGTGAAAGTGAACAGTGAAGCTTTTCCGGGTGACGGCGTTTGCAAGATCGTGGTCTTTGTTTAATTTGTAAAAAAAAAAAAATTGAATAAAATAGTGGATAATATCCATACTGATTAAAATATAAAAGTCATAAAAAGCACATTTGGACTTTCTCCAATATGTGGATATAAGAATCTACATGCGGATTCCAGATAACTGCAATTAATTCTAAGCGACTTCTAACAATTGAGTTGTACGAAGTTTGCATAACCCGAATGTTATTGAAGTGCTTGCATTGTCGTATATCACAAACCCAAGAAGGTTAAATGAGTCGTATAGTCGGTGAGAGTGCTCCCTGAAGTTTACCTGAGGATTGAAGAAAATTCCCTGATCTTTGATGTCAGTAGGTAACCCTGAAATTGTTCGCAGGCCACGGTACTTCCAGTGAACATAATAATACATATTAACACTGGATCATTGTGGGCGCTCTCCACATCGCTTGCTCTATGGATTGGTTACCATAACAAATTACACTCACAGAATTACCACCAGCTAGCATTGTTTGCTAGCTGGTGGTAAATAAAACATTTATCTAGTTGTTTACACATCATATGAATACGTTCTTGCAAGGAATTAAAATAATAATTGTGAATACATTACAAAACTCTTATAACCCCAGGACTAGGCACAACTTTGGATTTAAGACTATACTCAAGCGAACTCGTCACCTCGAGGCGTTTCAACGAACTTTATCGTTATATCGCCCTGATATGAAACGTACAGAATTTGGATAATACATATCCACAATCCAGCTACGTCACTGCCCGTGAGAGTCCAACTCCTCACCGCAAGGCACTGGAAATTTTCAAGCCCAGTGGGGCAACCTCGCACCCTCACTGCCAGATTTCTCCGACTCCGGTCTGATAGCAGGTTCGAAATCGCTTGCGCGTTCTTCTACCTAATGTAAGCGGCAATTCCTCACTGGAACATGTCGTGGATACGAGGTGCCCTGTATTTGGCTTGCCACCCAACATATCGTTTCTAAGGATAGTAGCATAAGGTATCTATCTAACTACCCCCGCTTTCTTAAGTCGCATTACACTTCCAAACTCTAGGCACACTTCCTAGTGTGCCAGGTCCGACCACAAAGCGGGTTTCACCGGATTAGTCCCTCTTCGGGGAGGCTGCCGGATGGCAGTTGAGCCGTGAGTTGGGTCGACTGGGTGTAAACAAAGATGGCCCTATGGCAAGAGCTACACATGCCCCATTAGTCCCCTAAAGGACTAGGCACACACAGGCAGCGCATATGGGTGGCAATCACCAGTTTTTGTGCACAATATTTTTGTGCTTAAGCTTCGAGGCGAGTGCTTCAACGCGGTTGCCAAATCGTAGTGAATTTGTTTTTCATTGGGGCAAGCAAACACAGCACCCAATGTGCGGATAGCTTTTTTATGTGCAATTCTTCACTCAGGATGTGACGATCTTTATAGATACCTACACTATCAGCTGTTTCAGATAATTCCAATTGTCGAACTGGCAAGACCATATTGTGAACTTAGTTTCCTGTTGTGACACTTTTGGGATGTCTGGGTCGAGGTTTCTTCGTGAAAACAAACAAACAATTCGAAGAAATCACATTTTATGACAGAAATGTTTGTCATGTTAATATTTTGGGCTGGGGTTTCTAAAATGGCCGCAGTTAAAACTACACGTGGTAAAAAGTCGAATTTTGTACAATTTGCATACAGAACCATTTAACGATTAATTTTGCGCTTTAATGCTTTCATTTTGGTAAATGTCTCTAAGGCGGTAGGTTAAGTTAGTTTGTTTTAAAACAATTTTTCCCGTAGCTAATTTTAGCGGCTGCCATTTTAGAAACCCCGACCATATTTTGGCTTATTCCTAATATCATGGTGTAAATATGGTGCGTTCTCCGCCTAGCACTTGGGACTGGGTTCCTCGTGGACATTTGGCTGTACTAACCCGCCCCAAACCAACTTTTGTTACAGACCATTACTGTGGCCAAATGAGGAACCCCTGCCATGTTCTACACTCGGACTCAAATATGTATTAACACAAGCACCAACCATTATTTTCGATGCGCCCTCGCCTGCCTGCGTAGCCTCTTTCGGAAGCCTTTTCATGAATCGCCGGAAAGCGAACAATGTGAGACCTAAGCAAATCCCGCTACCCAGACCGTACAAAAACGAATGAATGTCCATATTTTTCGGCTCTAGCGCCTCTGGCATGCAATTTTTTAAAATAAAATTACACTAAAACACAACACCAAAGGCAAATCAAATGCGCGGCGAATTAACCTCAAAATGTCAACCGTCAAAACTAAAGCGACGAGGTGCGTTCGGTTTAGTTTGGTGGAGCAAAGCAAAAGCAGCTGGGACGCTTGGCTGACTGGAAATACTGGAATGTAACAATGAAAATAAATGAAAATGATGTAGGTACATGTATATTGTTTCTTTTTGTTTAAAACAAATGTCTTCAATATCTATACATACTGTAGATATAATTACAATATTATAGCAATAGAAAAGGTAGGTAAATATAAAAATAAAATTATCAGTGTTATTTCATTTATAATAAGTATCAAAAATTTATTTCGTGATAACTCTAAAACGTGTTTTCATGACTTTACTCATTCGCTACAGAATATAAAAAACAACTCAGCTTCATCGTTCTTTTTTCTTGACACAGTAGGTTTATAAAAGTATATAAAAGTAATATATTATAGTTGTCTTGTGCTACGGGCGAACCCGCAGTCCCGGGATGTTGTAACGAAATTTATCGTCTTGTCACCCCGAGACGAACGCAAGGGCTTGAGGACAATATGATCCACAAATCTAGCTCCGCCACTGTCCGTCAGAGGCCACCCCTTACGGCAAAGCACTGAGCAAAGACATCCAGTGTGCGACGTCGCCATCTGACTCCCAGATTTGGACGGATTTCTCTATTTTTCCGTCTGGTCACGGGATCAAAGTCGTTTTCGCGGCCTCTACTGTAATGTAATATAATGTAACGCGGTGTAATGTACGCGGTATTCCGTGATTCGGAAATATCGCAGATCCGAGGCGTCCTTTACTCGACATATATCATCCGAGATTGCATGGCCAAAGAATCGATTTTAAGGATAGGTGGCACTATGTCAACATTATATTTCCCGCGTCTAAGGGAATTTAATTATATTCCCAGACCTCTCCGGATCTCTTCTGATTGAACAGCACGGCCGGTAAACCGGAGAGTGCATCATCCGCCCAGTTTCGCCAGAGGTATTCCCCCAGATCAGCCGCACAGCGGTTTCACCAGGTTAAGTCCCTCTTCTTGGGGGCTCCCTGATAGGAGAAGACCCGTATGTTGGGCCGACCAAGTTGACATGAGCGGCCATCTGGCCCAAGCTGCAGGAACCAGGAACCACACAGTAAGTACATGGGGCCGGTCGCCATCGATATACTCGTATAAGGGACTATTGCTTGAGTTTGGACGTGACGTATTTTTGAATTTCGCATGCTAAAATTGTGGCCAGACCTCCGCATCAACATTTAAATGATAAAATCGCCCAAAGTTCAAATTATGGCACGTGTACATTTGTGAAATACTTTTATTCAAACTTTATTATTAAACTAAGTAATTTATGCTGAACAATAAAATAAAATTAATAATAACAAATTCATATGTGCGGAATGTAACCATGCGTTGATTTAAAAATATTCCTTTAAATTAGGTTAAATGTTAATCTAGCCTGGATAAGGTTTTAAAAATCGGCTTTTAGCCAGATTTTCTACTTTTTCATCGAAAATAAATAAATCTTCTAACATAGAAGATTTATTTATTTTCGAAAAAGTAGAAAATGAGCTTTAAAACCATTTGTTCGTGTTTCCATGTTGATATTAGTATAAAATTTTATCGTGCCAAATTTTCGCACCTTTTTTATTACTTGGTTTCGCACAGCCCTATTCTTAAACACAATTACCATCAATATCATTGATTAAATAACACCTATGTCCATATTAACATGTGGCATTGTGGCTCTTTTACACGAGGCCGATGACTGAGACAATCCACTAAGACAATAAGACAATAAGCCATTAATTAGAAATCGTTCTATTCAAACGGCTGGCTTGATCAATGACTTGAGGACAATCCAATGCAGTGGACGGACTCTATTTACACAATGCTAATATTGGATTGGCTTAGTGGATTGTCTCAGCAATTGGCCTCGTGTAAAACTAGTATTATAGATTACGAGTATGTTAACGTGGTAACGCTTTTGCTTATGCCACGTGTACCAACAAAGAAAAACTAATATAAATACGAATTTGCTTTTAGTCTTTTATCCTGACTATAATTTATAAAAATGTACTCCAATTTTTAACTACAATTTTCGTTCGAAAATATGGTACCATTTTGAAAATAAAATGCTTCAATAACCTTTCAAATAAATAAAACACAGCGAAATATTTTTTTAAAATACCTAATAAATAGAAAAATATTTACAAAATTATTATATGTAGGTACTATTTACTATTTCTATATATGAAAAATACGCAAGTACAATGAGACGTTGGATATAAATTTCGTGAAATATGAAGTAGGTACCTAAGTAGTAAAAATAAATAAGAAATATAATATATAATATATTTTTTTATAAACGATGATTCCAAAAAATCTGGGTTAAGGAGCAATTCATGGGCGTCATTATAAAATTCTACAAACGAAACGATAGCAAAAGTAAGCGATAACTTCAATGTAGAAACATAATGTGATAAGTAGGTGATAAATGTAGATAGAATTACCAGTTTTAAATCAAATATTCACAAAAGAATAAAACGTCAAAAATATTCTTCCTCGTCTCTTATTTCTTCGTTTTAATGAGAGCGGGAAACGTCAGTTCACCATGGTTACCAAATTTTGTTAAATCTTTACTTTTTTTATGTATTTTTTTGAATAATAAGATTTTTTACCGATTAAAATGCCGTTGAGGAAATATAAAGATTTGGCGCCGATCGCTCTACCTCAAGGACCTCCGTTGGAAAGCGTTTCTGACTATCATAAATCGAAAACGTATTTTGATAGTTTGATCAAGTATGTATAAAACATGATCTATCTTATGGCGAACACCCACGATTTGATATTTAGTGGTGGTTTTACTTTGCCTTCCACACATTTAAGGTGCCGCTATCGGCTTCATTAACCGAAATGATATTTTGTTAAGTGATACTCCAGCGGAGAACAATACACCGAACAACTATTATTGCTTGCGCGGAGATACACATTCTCTGAAATTGCACGTCACAATTTATATATTTATTGAAAGATTGTGATGAAAAAATAAAAAGAATAAAAATATGTCTTCATCACATTGTAATCATTTACTTGGTACGTCTTACCAATATAGTTTCAAGTTGTTTGCCCCTATAGATTCCAAGAAAAATGCAAAAT